>PVHP010005293.1:0-65594 GCA_004024765.1 Zapus hudsonius
TGTAGATAATATCACATCCTGGGGTTGAAGGATAATTTTCTGTTAATTATAATGTGGGATTCTGCAAGAGATCCTGGAACAGATTAATAATATTTGGTTAAAACTAAAGGAATTAGGAATTTGAATAAAGTGGGGACTTTCATTTATTAATATAACATTGATTTTTTTACAAATACACTATATTTATGCAAGAGCTCCATCACTGTTTTCTGTAGACCTAAGGTGTACGATTTTATTTTCAAGGTGTTATGAAAAATCTTGGGGAATTCTAAACAAGTTAAAATTTAATATTTCCAAGAGTGCAGATTCTGCCCCCCACATAATAAAAACAACAGTCCATCCTATTAAATTTTCCCATTAAGATAAAATCTGGAGTGTTATAATTCAGTCCTGAGATTTTTAGAATTCTAGTAAAAGTGGAGTTAAAATGAAGGCTCTCTGGATGAGTGCCTTAAGGAAGGCCAAGCTTTGAGGAATGTTATCTGAGATTAGGTTCCCCTGGAAGCTGAGCAGAGCTTAATACAGTGGCCTGTGAGAAAGTGGGTATTTTTCAAAATTGATTTTATATAACAGGATGGGAAGACCTATGCAGATGAAGTGGTGAAAGCTGTTTATGAGATCATTTCTTGACGAAGGTAGTCAACATTTGCCTTCACTTTAATTTAATTTAATTCACTTTGTTTTAATGATAAACTACATTGAATGTACCCATGATGTTGTCCTGAGGGACAGAAATGAAAACATTACTAGTTGTCAATGTATCTCCCATTGGCTGTGTCACTAAATGACCTGTAAAGCCTCTTGCCCTTCTGGGTTTTGTCTCTGGGGCAGGGAACTAATCTTGTGCCATGAAGACAAGGTGAGATGCTATTGTATTATACTGTGTGCAACTGGAAATAGTATGAACAAGTTAAATAAAAGGTGGGGCAGTAGGATATGAGGGAGAACATAGGTCTCAAGTAGAAAAAAAGAGGAAACATGTTACTCTAGAGAAATAGTCAAAGACTCTCATGGAAGTGACAGATACAGCTATTCCATTGAACCAACAGGGGTAGATCCCTTTCAAACTCATTCTATGAGACCAAGGTTACCCTGAAACCAAAAACAAAGACACATTATGGAAACTATATCCTGAAGAAAACAGATGCTTAAAATGTCAATGAAATACTAGTAAATTAAATTCTATAGCACATCAAAATGATCATTCACCATGACCATAATGGTTTCACTCCACAGATATAGAGTTCAACTTGAGCAATCAATAAAGGCAATGCAACTAATATGCAGAATAAAAAAATTTTAAAAAACTCACATGATTATTTCAAAAGATTCAGAACATTTGAGGTCCCTTTATGATACAGGATCTTGACAGTTTAGATATAGGAGGATAACTCCTCAACATACAAAGTTACACATGGCAAAGCCACATTCACTATCATATGAACATGGGGAATGCTAAAAGCATTTTCTCTAAGATTAGGCACAAGACAGAAGTGTCCCCTCTCACACTCTTTCGATATAGCACCAGAACATTTTTTAGCCAGGCAGATTAGGTGATGAAAGAAATACAAAACATAAAAAGGACAAAAAGCAGTCAAATTATCCCTGTTAAAAGATATGATTCTACATATGGAAATCTAAACTCCACCAAAAGATAATTAGAACTGAAATCAAATTAAACAGAAGAATACAAAGGAATATGAAAATCAACTGAAAAGCAGTAGCCTTTCTATATACCAAAAATGAGTTCGCTGAGAAAGAAATCATAAGAGCAAAATACTTAGAAATAAACTTAATAAAGGAAGTGAATAACTTCTCTAATAAAAATTATAAAATGCTGAGGAAAAAACTTAAAGAAGGCATAAAAATGGAAAGATCTCTTGCGTTCATGAATTAGAAGAATACTGTTAAAATGTCTACTCTAGTGAAAGTGATTTATAGATATCACACAGCTCCCATTAAAATGCCAATGGTTTTCTTTACAGATGGAAAAAGAAAAAAATCTGAAAGTCATATGGAAACACAGAATCTGAACAGCCAAAATCTTGACTATGAGGACGTATGTCTGAGCCAGATCACCCACAGAGCCTGGCATGGAGGCAGATGCAGGGAACAGTGCACAGAATCCAGAGCCTAGAGGGGAGCTTGCATGTGTACAGAACTGACTTGTGCAAGGCACTAAGAGCCCACACCTGACAAAGGACAGCCTCTGTAACAAAAGGTGTTGGGGAAACAGAATACCATGTATAATAATAGATCTCTAACTTGAGCCCTTTTTCCTACCCTGTAGAAAAATCAACTCAGGAGGGATTAAAGACCTAAATCTCTGAAACTACAAAAAAATAACATGGTACAATTCATGATTTTCTGTACAGGACCCAAAGCACAGGAAATTAAAGCAGAAACTGACAACTGAGATTACATGAAATGAAAAATCTTCTAGAGCAAAGGAAGCAGACAGCAGAGTGAAGAGTCAAACAATAGAAGGAGAGAAAATATTGACCACCTAATCATTTGATATAAGATTAAAATAGGGAGGATGTCAAAAGCCCCAGAAATCTAAATAAAAATGGGCAAATAATCTGTGTAGACACGTCTCAAAAGAAATAATACAAACATCCAGGAATTAGATGAAGAAACTCTTAATATCATTTCATCACCAGGAAATGCAAATCAATTAAATGATAATCATCCCAAGAACAAAAATTAACAAATACTAATGAGGATGTAAAAGAAAACCTTTTACACTCTATGAGAATATAACTAGTTGTGTTGTGCGGGTTAAATACTGTTGTCAATTTCATCAGATTAGGGATCAAGTAAGAGACAAACCTCTTGGTGGTCTGTGAGGGTCTTTCCAGGAAAGATTGATGGAGGAAAGAAATCCTTTCCCCAAAGTGGGTGCCCTTCCTGTGGTGGACAGTATATATAGAAGCTCTAAGATGGCTATTTAAGCAGAGGTAGGATTTGATCAGTACAGATGGATACATAGGTAGAAATATCATACTCTACTCATTACAATGTATAACTTAGCATGTCAATAGAAAATTCACAAAGATGGGGCTGGGAGATGGCTTGGTGGTAAAGGTTCCTTGCTTGCAAAGCCCACTGGTCCAGGTTTGATTTCCCAGTCACCCATGTGAAACTACATGGGTATCCTTCCACAGTGGTAAGTGACCCTGATATGTCCAAACACATGCATGCGTGCACCTATACTCTCACCCACATGCACATAAATAATTTTTTTTAAAAAATTAATTGTGGGACCCTGCTAAGAGGCACGGAGGATGGAAGATTATTTGCTGAGACCAAATAGGAGTAGGAGTCCTGGTAACTGTTTCCTTCTGTTAAAGGAAGTCAAGGCAGGCCTGGGACCCCGATTATCTCAAGCATATCTTGGACCCTCCAGCCCTCCATGCAGGACACAACGAGCCCTGAGAAAAGCAGACAATTCAAGGCTTAAACTCATTCCAGCTATAATAACAAACCTGGACAATAAAAGTCTAAAGGTTACAGTTCCTCTGCAGCCATCATCATCCTGTACATCTCTAGAGTCATGTAGAAAGCCCCTCAACTTATCTATGCAAACTAGGCATCCCCAGGTTACTGGCCCCTGCCAATCCACTCATGAGACATCCAGACCACCCTGCCTCTACCAATCCCCTTGCTGATGCCCCTGCCTCTGATTTTTCCTCTGGCTTCTCCTCTCTATAAATGACCTTTCTACATACAATAAATGAGCTGTCCTCTGCGACTGCATCCCGAGAGTTCTTCTCTCGTCGGCTCACCGCTTTTTCAAGACTCTGTTCACCCAGCTCTGTGGACGAACAGGGAGTTGATGCACGTTTCAACTCACCAACTAAGGCACGGAATGACAAATAATGAGGATCTTTTGAAAATTTGAAAGGATAAAGAATAAAATGTTGACCTGCCTGCTCTATATGCCCCCCCGACCCACTTTTGTGTGTTCTCTAAATTATCTACTGAATAATTATCTTTATATTCAACAATGAGTTCTACTCTCAGCCCTGATAAGACAGGCTTTAGTTAGTTAGTTATTGCAGTGGGAGGTGGTCAACATATAGAAATCCTAACTGGAAGAGGTCAAGTGCTGAATATAAGTGACTGGTGAGTGTTTGGCCACACACAGGACATAAACATCATCCCCTCCAGGGCTCAGGGGACACCATGGAGGATGGATTGTAAAGAATATAAGAGCTACAGGATGGGGAAGCAAGCTGTGAGACTCTATGACCTTGTACTTATAAACTCACAACAGCCAGCCATGATTATCTGTACAAGGCGGGACCAGTCAACACTCTGCTGTAGACGTGGAGGGTTTGTGGAGGCCACTCAGGATCTAGTGAGAGCTAAGGGAGGATGAGGAATCATTCTAACCTGAGGCATAACTGTTAGAAAGAGATGAACAGGATAAGGAATACAATGAGACTGAGTGGGAGGAGGGAGGTACTGTAGATGCATATAATTAAAAATGCAATGTATATGTATGAAAACATCAAAAACAATTTTATAGATGTAGGGTTATCTGTTTGGCATTCTCAATGCATTTTTGTCTTTGCTAGCTACCTGCGATCTCTAATGCATAACACTGCTTACAGATGAAATAACCTATGGTGAACTCAGGACGTCAAAACTGTGGCCACTAAAAACAAGAATGACATCTAAGAAGTCCCTTTAGAAATACTTCTGGCTTCTATTAAGTTTCAACCCAGTTAACATTGGCCTGCATTTAATGCAGGAGGGGATGGGAGGTCACTTCAATTGTTGCTGAAAACAGCCAAGAACTTTTATAGCTGTTCTCAGAGTAGAGCCAAGGACTTCATCTGTAAAATGAAGACATTTGATTAGATAACTTCCAGCTGTAAAAATTGTATGATTAGCTAATTATTCACTACAGAAGTCTAGCCTTTTAAATTTGTCTCACATGAATCAATTTAGGTCAGTGGAAGCCTGGAGGAACCCAACCATAAAATAAAGGCTGTTTTGCATTTTATCTTGAAATTACACATAGGATAATCCAGAAATTTAGAGATATTTCATCCTAAAGATAATTTTAAGACTGGTAGAGTGTTTAATAGCTTCCTCAGCTTCTAAGGGCTGAGGGACTTTTCAGGAAAAACAGAAAGAAGCAAGAAGCTCAGAGATCTCCATCTTTACCTGCTTGCAGTTTCTTCCCATAATAGACATTTTTTTTGGGAGGGGGTCAGAAAAGAACAAATACCCAATCTTTGGGTTGTCTTTTTTTTTTCCAGCACCATGCTGTTGCATTCCAGGAGGGGAAAGAGGAAAAAGAGAAGGAAGCTCTCTTGAGCATTGTATTAGAGAATGCTAAAAGCGGCTTGGTCCTGAGAGCCCTTCCCAAACTTTGGCAAGGATTACAGAAACTTCTACCACCTGTGAGGTCTGAAATAAATAGGAAAGCCATTAGGTAATTCAGCAAGCCATTGACTTTTTAGAACAAATTAGCAGTTTTTCCACTCCTCTGATCAGCTCTGCTACTATCTAAGGTGCTCGGGGCAAATGTTAGCACCTGGTGCCACTGTAGCCTGGGTATACCGAACAGCCACCAGCATTCTGGCTGAAGTTGACAACCTCTTAGAAACCAAGCAGAAAGGCCATGCTGGTCAAAAAATAGCATAATGATTTGCTGCTGGTTTGGAGTGGGGGAGACCCTCAAACCTGTGTCTAGATGCTTAAAGGCAACACTTCACAAATGGTCTAATTAGGGGCACAGGAGGTGATACAAACTGTGCCTTTATCTCACCATGACAGTTTTCTTCTTAATAGGTATACTTTTCAGTAGCACAGAAAGATTCTTTTAGAACCAAACTGGGCAAAATTGAATCTAACCATTTCTCAAAAATATTTTATGCATGCAATTAAATATTTTCCATAACCACTCTAACATTGAAATCAATATTTTATATCTAACACTATTACTTTGAGGGAAAGTTTTATGCTAATAAGGCTATTTCTTGGGGTTCATAGTCAATCAATCTATCCTTTGTCTTAAAGCCAAGGTGGATGCAGAACAGGACTAAACTATACTGTTGGGATGTTCTATCAATTCAAACATGTTTTGGCTAAGAGTAAATTATATAATGCAACTGAGAGATGCTTGGATGTATATTTCATTCTTTTTATCAAATGTAATGGGGTATAATTAGCATCTGAAAATTACATATGCTTAAAGTGTTCATCTCTAGGAGGAATAAAAATTACTCTTGCTAACGTACATTGGCTCCTCACTTGGGCCTTCCTTTTGTGTCTGCTTCCTTCACTTTCAGTCAAACTCTTGTTCCACATTGAGGAGGCATGTTAATCACTAAAGTGTGGATCTTCTTAATCTAGCCCAACCTTTCAAGGCTGAGGGCTCAAGGATAAGAGGAACTGAAGCATTTTACTGTCAGCTTTTTACAGCATCTTATTTCAGATACCCCCCAAAGGTACCTAGCAATTTCTAGTCATTATCCTACCCCCCCCCCGTCACTTTGCATTTGAGGAAGAGTGGAGCCTCAAAGGCTTGTCCTCCTCCCAAATAAGGGCAGTTACTACAATGGAGTACATGGAATAATCTGGGAAGATATAAGCACTTCCTCTGAGCACCTTGCATAACTAGACCCGAGATAGTGGTTAGCACAGCCACATCTGGACAAGGTCGGCATAGCCATGCACCCTCTTGTTCCAAATGTCTCATTACTACTCTTCCTAAAGCCTATGCCAGTGGCCCAAAGAAAACCTTGGGATCATGTGACCCCTTGATATATTTGTCTTCCAAAAACTTTGATTAAATATCCTCTGTATTTTTCACCATTATTCATCCTTTTGTTGTCATATTGGGACAGTGGCAAAGCCTAGCCTGTTGGAGCTGCTGGAACTGGGGCTTTTTGCCCAAAGAAGATTCAACTGAATGGTATGATGCACATGGACATTGAAAACATTCACCACACGAAGCTTCAGCGTGGTTTTCATTGAAGATCTATGCCTTAGCAGATTTTGAGTATTTAGGGCAATATTATTAATGACAGTCACACCGTTGTGCCTTAGATCTCCAAAACTTCTTTTTTGCATAACTGAAACTTTGTACCCTTGGATAAAAACCTCTCTATAGTTCCTTTCCACCAGTCCTGGGATACTACCCAACTATTCTCTATTTCTATGAACTTGGAATGTTTAGATCTCACATATAAGGAATGTACGCTTCATTCTTTCATCCACAAACACTAATCCAGTAACTATTATGCATCAAAACTATTCTTAGCATTGAATGCAGAGGCAGATATTAGATATTTTAAATTAAAAAATAAATTTTATATTAAATATAATTCTGAAATAATGGGCTATTGTGATAGAAGCATAGTTTGAATGACTGGGGGTGCATATAAGTTTTCTCGGAGAAAGAACCATGTAAATTAAAACCTCAAGGATGAATAGGATTTAAGCAAGAGAATGCTGGGGGCAGAGAAAACATTAATACCACCCAGGAGTTTTCAGAGATTTGGGTTTCATCAACAAATCAATCATTAGGTGAGATAATTCTTATCTTATGTTTCCAAGGATTGAGCGTTTCCTGAGTGACATCATGGAGTTGGGTCATCTTGTGTATGAGACTCACAATGAGACACTAGTGTTTTCTGGACTGGATAAAATCTGACATTTATAATGGCTAAAAGGAAACTTTAGCTAGTTAGACCTGTCCAGCTAATTTCACATAAATTTAAACAGTGCCTTCATTGAAAAGGTGATATTGGGGCTTGAGAGATGACTCAACAGTTAATGCTTGCCTGCCTGCCAAGCCTAACAACCTGGGTTCCATTCCCCAGGACCCAGGTAAAGCCAGACGCACAATGTGGTGCATGCATCTGGAGTTCATTTGCAGTGACTAGAGACCTTGCTGTGCAATTCTCTCTCTCTTTTCTCTCTCTCCTCTTGTCTCTCTCTTATCTTTTTCTCTCTGCAAATAAAATAAAATATAAAAAAGATTACATTGTCAGATATAAAATTTTTCCAATAAGATCAGTGAATACTAGCAAACAAAAAATATAATATACATAAAAATGATTTCAGATACAAGGAAAGGCATGCACACTGGCATGCTTCTTTGTAGAAAGGCCAACTTTCTGTTCAAAAATCTAAGTATAACATTCCCAAAGAACACTTAATAACAGAGAAATATGTTTCCCTTTATTCTACTTACTAAGTGCTTGGTATTCTGACATGTTGACAAGTTTCATAGCATTCAGAAACACAACAATGTTTACATAAAATGTATATATCATCCAAAGTCTTTGCAAGCTAGTACCTTTAACCACGGAAGCATCTCCCCAGTCTGGTCCAAAGTCTTTGGAATTACATCTCAACTCTGCAAAGGAAAGATTCTCAGACTGTATCAGAGATGACAATACATATGTCTCTCAGTGACTTTGAAGGTCATCCACATAATCTTTATTAACTTCATTGTTCCCATAGAAACATTCCCAAAGTGTTTTACATAGAACATCAGATTCAAGGGGTATTAACAGATTCCCCCATTTTTTTCAAAATAAGTATTTCTTAAAAGAGTCATTAGTCATTGTGTGGAAAGGAGAAATTAAACAAAATAAAAGGAGGTATTGCGAAACTCGTCAGATTCTTAGTAAGCTAATATTCATTGATAATATCAGAAGACACTTTTACTTTACAGCAATTCCAAAGGTACATTTCTTTATGGAATCTTTTCCATGCAATATCTCCAGTAATGAGCACTCTCTGGAGCATTTGGAAATGACGGCACAATAACAAGGTTTAATTGAATGTGTGGAGCAGATATATAGAGATCCTATTAAGTGGAGCTTATAAAATATTAGTAAAAAGACAATGTTTTGTTCTGCAAAATGGCTTATTCAGCAAAGAAAAAGAATTGGTACACATAAAAACTTATCACAAATATTAGTATACCTTGTTATTTTGAGGCCTGGTGCAACTGAGTTGTAAACATCAGTGAGGACACCTGGACCATCACAACATGCTAATGTTTACTTCAATCACAACAGAATTCAGCATTGGTGCAGCTATTGTTCCAAACCAACTTCTTCTATGTCATTGGAGTTCCATGACCCAAGGGTTCAGAAGCACACGGACAGAGATGCCCACAGAAAGAGAGATGCCCACAGCAGCAGAGATGGCCACAGCCACAGTGACACCCACAGCAACAGAGATGGCCACAGTCTCTCTGCCTCAGCAGACAGAGACAAGCACAACGCCTTGCATCTATTCTAGAACATCTGTCATAGATTTATCAACTTTGCTTTCTGATGATTCCCAAAATTCTTGAGGAAAGGAATTTTATTTCAATTTGAATGAAAGTTTCTAAAAGACCACTGCTCCCATGAAAATCATGTAGGAAAAACTGTGTAATTGGGAGAGTTGTGAATGTAAGCAGCTCAAATTCTCAATTCCAGAGAGGGAAAATGTCTTTCCAGATAAGCAGAGAAGGGTAGCTTTTCCTCAATGTCTTTTTCCCCCCTAGAGGTGAGTTGAAGTTGCCAAGTGTGAGTAGAATAGAAAATTGGCTTGTCAAGTTAGATGGATTCTTTCAGAGGAGAGATATGCCATCATAGTTTCCAACAGCTGTGCAGGATGGGCATGACAGATGGGAACATGGGGAAGCCTCGAGCACGGAGGGAGCCAATATTTATCACATGCTGGGTTTCCCCTGCAGGACTTTTTCTGACACCAGGGAACCAGAGGAGGCCGTGGGCTGAGCTGGCAAGACAGACACCTCTTGAAGTTTTAAAGTACAGAAAGGAAAGACATGCAACCATATTAAGATAGGCATCATTCTCCTGAAACTATAGTTAAAGTAAAATTAGTGAAAAAAAATACGATTTGGCATGAAATGACCAGCTTCTCAGATGAAACAGCATGGGATTAGTTGGAGGGCTGAAGCACACAATAACATCTTGTACAGAGCATACAAGGCAATAAAATTTTATGGCATACAATAAAAAGTAAAAGAAATTATGAAGCTAGAAAGTATGGCCCATATTCAAGGAATAAATAACCAACAGCAACAGATCCACAAATGAATCAAATGTTAGAACTGGTAAACAAAATCTTTAGAACACTGTTAAAATTTAGAAAATAGAAGAAGCAGGAATAAAAAGAAGAAGAATTTGAACATAAATTGGAATCATTTAAATACAAATTAGAAACACACTGTACAAGTAAAGCAGTATCCATGTTCGCTGAGAAAAGCAAAGAATCCATGATCAAGAAAAAGCAACATGAAGGATCCTCTACGCATAGGAATTGGATTGTCCAATATACCCAGTGATATTTCTAGTTATTCATCCCCCCAAAAGAAATAAAGATCTCCAAGAAATATTTGCACTCCCATGTCCAATAAAGCATTGCTCACAACACGGATGATGTGGAAACAAGTTGCATGTCTATGAATGGCTGAGGGGGGAAGGGGAGGTGTGTGTACATCCATGCCCTAGCAAAGGAGACCCTGAAATGCGTACTGTATGCATGTGCTGGAATATCCCATTGAATACCACACATATGTACAAATATTCACATTAAACAGAAATAATACAAGGATGTTTTTAAGGGGAGAGTCCACCACATGCAACAACATGGATGAACATTGGGAACGATTCCGAATGAAATGCACTCGTCACAGAAGGACAAATTCTGCAGGATTCCGCTTACATGAGGATTCTAGAATGGTGAGTCACAGAAGTGGAGAGCAGAGAGCTAGTGTCCAGGGACTGTGAGGAGAAGGAGGAAATGGGGGGGGGGTAAAATGTCAGCTCTGCAAAATGAATTCATCCCGTAACTCTGTTCCAGCACATGTTGCTCTTAACTAATAATGCCACATTGTGTTTACAAGTTTGTTGAGAAGAGGTCTCACACGAGATGTTCTGACCACAATAAATCAGCCGGGCGTGGTGGCGCACTCCTTTAATCCCAGCACTCCGGAGGCAGAGGTAGGAGGACCGTTGTGAGTTCAAGGCCAGCCTGAGACTACATAGTGAATTCCAGGTCAGCCTGGGCTAGAGCGAGACCCAAGGAAAAATGGGTAAACCAAAAATAAATAAATAAATAATAAAAACCAAAAATTAATAAATAAACGAATAAAAATAACACAAAGCGCGTTGGGTATGTGCATTAATAGGATGGATACAGCAAAAAGATGGATTACTCAAATAAAAGGAGCTACAACATAGATAATGCACATTGAAGTAGAAAGAAAAATAAACTTTGATACAAAGTGTCATAGTCAGACATGTTGCTGGGATGAATCTCCAAACCAGGCAATATTTTGGGGAGGAAAGTATTTATTGAAGTAACAGATCCAGGGGAAGTTAAGGAAAAAGGTTGGCTCCCTTTCACAGAAGCAAGCAGAGAGAGAAACCCACCACCAGCACCTCAAGCAAGCAAGCTCATTGTAACTCACAAAAATGCAGAACTGCCAGACTGGGGTTCTGGCTTTTCTTTTGCATATCTATCCCTAGTATTTTGCATCCGATTTAGAAAGGGTGTCATGACCTCAGGAGGCCAGGCCAAAGTGACACTTCCTCCAGCCAGAAGGCTGAAGACAATTCACAATTATAATAAATTCTATTGGGGGACATTTACTCAAAACTACCATACAAAGTAAAGCACAATGAACACTGGGAGGCTGAGAGGCCTTGGCTTGGGAGTGGGGCTCCCAGATGGAGAAGAGAGACAAAGTAGCGGAGTGGGGATTTGGATGATACAAGATTCCTTGTGTGAGATTTTAGAAAGAGCAATCTGTCTACATTGGGAATGACGAGGAAAAGCAGGTCGACAGCTAAAACAAAGTGCAAAGTGTGTGCAGTTCCTGTTAGCTTCTTGACTGAAGCAGGTGGGAAGCCCAAAGCTGGAGAAGCTGTCTCTGCTTTGCAGGTGGGTCTGTGCTGCCCAACTCCTGGGGTCCAGCCCCAAGGTCCTCAGAACCTGTAAAATGAGTCTTTTTCTCTGGACCTCTGTCCCTTAGTTCTCTGCCTGAAGTGACTTCCCTACCTCCAGGCATCCATCTGCATTTCAGCAAGAAGGGAACAGGGTGAAAAGCACAGGTGGATGTCACAAAGTTTGTTGCCTTTTAAGACTTTTGTCTAGTGGCTGGAGAGATGGCTCAGCAGTTAACTCACTTGCCTGCAAAACCTAATGACCAGAGTTCGATTCCCCAGTGCCCACGTAAATCCAGGTGCACAAAGTGGTACATGCATCTGGAGTTCGTTTGCAGTGGCTAGAGGCCCTGATGTGCCCATTCTCTGTCTTTCTATGTCTGTATTTATCTGCTTACAAACAAATAAATTAAGATGTTTAAACAAATATTTTGTCTAGCCAATGATACCCAACACAACCCAGAGCAAAGGTCCAGAGATACTTAGAATCTCAACAATAAAGCAGACTTAAAAGCCTCCCACCATGACTCAGAGAACTGAGTGGAAGAGGGGATGGAAAGAATGTAAGAGCCATGGTGGGGGAGAATATCCAGAGACATTGCCCCCTCAGCAACAATACACAAAGGGAGAAGAAAAAAAAAAAGAAAGAAAAACTTGCTACCTCTGGTTCAGTTCATAACCCCCTATCCTATGGACGGATCCAGTATGTGCACTGAGGAAGGACCCTAGTGGGTAGGGGACAGAGAGGAGGGAAACGGGGACACATTCACAAGAGTTGCTCATACAGTGTATATACGTATTCATAATAAAGATATTTTTAAAAAAATAAAACTAAAAAAATTCCTTTGTCTAATCTGAAGGTTGCACTGAAGTCTGGACTAGTCTAGATTGGACCAGTTTGGACTAGATCACCTCATTCTAAACCATCAGGTTTCTGTCAGAATCGCACAGGGTTGGTGCCTAACAGGGTGTGCCCCACTGGTAAGAGAAAGTTTCATGCATGAGTGTGTGGCATCCAAGCTGGACGAGTGATGAGGAGACAGCCATGCCATAGTCCTGGGAGTCCAGAGTGGAGAAAATGCGCTAAATGACTTGAGAAGAACAGAAAGATCCAGCTGCTGTCCTAATGGAGTTGTCATAGAAATGAGCGAAGGAGCCACAGGAAAGAAGGGAGGATATAACCCTGTGAGAGGTGTCATATCTTGTTAGTCAGATTTTCCCCACTGTGACAAAATAACTGAGAAACTACTGAAGGAGCAAAGAGTTGGGCGCATGGCTCCAGGGGGCTTCATTTCAACAGGGCTGGCCCCGTCATGAGGGTTGGCTTCCTTTATCACACAGGACCTCACTAGACTCTCAGAGCTAAAACTTACAACACACCAATCCAGCTGGTTTATTACTTCCTACTCAAGGAAACTGAAACTCTTTATTTTGATATCTTTATTAGCCTTAATTAGATATATTGTATGAGCAAATTTTATGATGGTACCCCCATTTTCCTCCTCTCTGTCCCCAACCCACTGGGGGTCCTCCATGGTGGGCACACTGGATCAGTCCATGGGGCAAGGGGTCATGAATGGCACAGGAGGCAGCCAGGTTCCCCTCCCCCCTTTGTGTGTCGTTGCTGAGGGCGGCAATGTCTCTGGATATTCTCCCCCACCATGGCTCTTATATTCTTTCCATCCCATCTTCCACTCAATTCCCTGAGTCACGGTGGGTGAGTTTTAAGTCACCTTTTGACTGCAGCTGAGCAGCATGGTTGTAGGCACCTACCAGAGACAGTGGTGGGGCAAGAAAGAGACCTATAACCACAGCCAATCAGTCATCCCAGGTTAAGTCAGCCAGACAGACACCAATGACTTCCAACACAACTTAAAATAGAAGCACAGAGACTCTTAAGGTCACAACAACAACAATGAAACAGACCTAAAAGCCTCCATGACTCAGGGAACTGAGCAGAAGAGGGGGCAGAAAGATTATAAGAGCCATGGTGGGAGAGATTACCCAGAGACATTGCCCTCCTCAGCTACAATTCATAAAGGGGGCAACCTTGTTGCCTCCTGTGCCATCCATAACCCCTTGCCACATGGAATGATCCAGTGTACCCACTGAGGAGGACACCCAGTGGATTGGGGACAGTGGGGAGGGAAATGGGAATATAAGCACAATATTTACTCAATCAATGTATCTAATTTTGGTCAATAAAGATAAAGAATAAAAGTTAAATGATTGAAAAACTTTTAAGTAAATTATGAATATGACCACCTCCTAACTTGTAGGACATTAATTTGGCAGCAAGAAGAATGAGAAGAGACAGGACACGAGAACAGTTCAAGAATGAAATGTCTTCATGTCAGATTTTCTGAATTCAAACTGTAGCTGTCAAAGTAGGGGAGCAGTCAGAGGTTAATAGTACTGATCCACTGACCACAACCCCCCCCCCACCAGTGTAAGCTACTCTAACTCATCCTTTTAATTGTAGCATCTAAAGAAATCTCCAGATGTTGCCATTTATAACTCATATGTTTCTAAAATCTCTATACAAAAGCTCTTAGGTCCAGTCATAGTAAATAGAACCATCTGCCCACAATGTGGACAGATGTCCAAGCTTTCAATCAATAAGATGTAAAGTCAAAATTCTAGGAGGATGGGGAGACGGCTTGGTGGGCAATGTTCTTGCCTCATGTGTATCTATGTATCAAAGCTAGGAGAGGCAGTGTGTACCTGTAACTCCATGTGCTGGGGAGGCAGAAACAAGAGGATCCCAGGAGCTCACTGGCTGGTCATCTAGCCTCCTTGGCAAGCTCCAGGCCAATGAGAGAACCTGTCTCAGAAGGAGGTAGATAATTCTTCTGAGGATAACCATTGAGGTTGTCCGCAGACCTTCATAGGTATACATACATGTACACATGAGCACCTGCATACACTTGTGTGCCTGCACATATGAACATGCACACCACACACACACACACACACACACACACACAAGTAAACATGGATAAAAATATCTAAAGTTAAAAATGCCTTGACACAGCTAACCTTACCGTTTCTCCGCTCTGCATCCCAATGTTATTCCTGACTGTGCAGCACAGGGAATCTCGTGGAAATTTGTGATGGTGAGATCGCGCTTACAGTGGAATTTAGAGAAGGTACTGAGTGCTAAAAATCAGAACTTTCACTCTGAATTTATGAAGTTGAGACATTCTGGTTTTGATTTGATTTGATTTTTAAGTGCATTGAAATCCATGATGGTCATGATTTTTATGGAGAACTTCACCATCAAATTGAAGCACAGCATTCTGAACCTATGAAAATGTTTCAGGGAATGCTCCATTGGACCCCAACTATCCTCCCATTCTTCCCATTCACCCCCAAATAGCATCCAATAATCTGTAGTCTCTGTGGACCATCTGATGTAGAAACAATATGACCCATAATTCAGACAAGAGTCGCAAAATCAGTCAGATGTTAAGGTTATTACAATTTAATATATTTGCTAACATTTCTCTTCAATTGTATCTTGAGTTTTTATTTGTCACAGCTGCTCATTTCAATTTTCATAGAGCCCGTGCTTTCTTTTCTTGCTTTCAAGCTTATAAGCAAGAGCTGGATTTATTTTGAAGTTCCAGACAGAGTCCTGAGTGGATTTGACAGTGTTTTGCTGACAATGCAAGCATAGTGTTATAAGACCCCCACGTCCATTCCTTTTATTCCAAAGAGCCACATTAATAGTGCACGATAAAAGATGCTCATATTGTTTCCTTAGAGGTGATAATCTCTCACTTGTAGCAGTGTTCTCTCCAAGATGCACACTTTTCTTAGCATTTCTAGAATTTATGCAGCCTTAAGGCATCTTAACTATATGGTGATTTCCAAATGCTAAGTATCTGCTTGGACTTTAAATCAACTCTTAATAACCAACATGATTTTATTAAGACCCCATTATGTGTCTCCTATTTCTAGAACACAGAGTTGCAGAAGATATCTTCTTATTAAGGGCTGAGGGCTAAGTTTGAGAAGAGCACTTGCCTACCAATAAACAGAGAATTTTCAGATGCCTTGTGCTGTGAAGAGATGTAATGGGGAGAGTTACCACTTATCAAGTGCTTGTTATGTGCAAATCCCCTGCTTAAGCACTTAAATGTATTATATAAGAGCAATCAGAGAGGGAGAGATCAGTGTGGGCAGAAAAGCCTTGAAAAGATGAGGGAGCTGAGCTGCTACTCTGGTCAGACACAGGAGCTGAGAAACGGCATGTAGACAGGGAAGTCACATCACAATTTCCGGTATTATTTGTGGAATTTTAAGGGGATCCTCCTGATACAACCTATTCATATCTTTCCAGGAGGGAGTGTGTCTGTTTAGCTATAAATGTTAACACTGATCTTGCACTTACTTAGTAAGTTCTTCAAAGAGAGGTTATTGATATTCTTTAATAATTACAATCATACTACTGTTGTTATTGGCTATTTGAAAATCTTGGGAACTCAAATGAATAAAGTTGAATAATTGGCATTTTCTTAGTGACATTCACTTATGTTTAGTAAGCACATTGCCTTAAATTTCACATTGCCATCAGATGTTCTTCAGAGGGAGAGCAGAGAGCCCACTATGTTGCTGGAATTCATTACTTTAGACATTGTGCTGGGAAGTACAGGGAAGGCATCTGGGGGGACTGGATCACATGATTAATATCCTGTTTCATTGATCAGCATGGACTCAATGTTTGCAGATATGAACAATTACTAAATTCAATGAAAATAAGATTAAAAGGCCCATCAAGCACTAGAAAGATAATAATAGAAGATGTCATTTTGCTGGTCCTGGGAAGTGTCCCTTAACTAACTTGTCTGCTATATATTCCTTGTCTGCTATATATTCACCCCACCCCCTACCTCTGCTGTGTGTTCTTTCTTCCCAGAAGAACAAAGTCATGATACTTCAATTCCTGGAAACAATTTATCATGCCAGCATAACATTATTCCCAGTGCCTGACATTTAACACTCATTTTCCTAATTCTCTTCAGAATGGGCCATGCTAATAACCTTTCAGGACTCATCACACTGTATACTGAATCAAACCATACACTAAAATGATCCCACTAAAGAAAGCAAAAATTAGAGATTCATTAAGTGGGTACACGTGTTTTGAGTATACCATTGCATGGACAGACTAGAATTCATAAAAATGCTCAACTGAAGGGCATTTGTGAGTTTCCTTCTGTCATCACCATCATCCTTGTTAACATCTCTATTGAAAACTCCACTCAACCAGATGGAGGATGTGCGCACATGTGCGCTGTGAAGATGCTGACCCAGGCTCCGTGTCTACACCAATGGGAAGATGAGTACAATGAGGAAGCTCATGGCGCTATTCCAGTCAGCGTTGGTCCCCTGTCACTGAGTGAAGTCACAGCCATATGAATTTGCATAATCACATTCCCCATGATGCCACACAAATACAAGATTGCCCAACATGGCTCAGAATGTGCCCCTGATGTTAAACAGCACGTGGCTACATGAATGTCAAATTTAACCATTTTATTTTCCCAGTGAATGCAAACTGAATTCTATGAAAACCCCAGGATGTGATGAAAATCTCATGAGCTGGTCAAAGGAAACAAATTCATGACCTGGCTTCCCATTCACCTGGAATGTGACCCAAGACAAGCCATCATATTTATGATGATGTGAGGATCTAGGAGAATGAGCTTAATATTACATGACACTGAATGAAAACATGAGTTTTCCACAGCACACTCATTTGACTCATGGATGGCTTCCAATGCTTGTCTCTGCAGTAAAAGATTTGGATTTTTTTTTTGCTAGATATAGAAATTTATAATGTTGGTATTAGGTTGTATATGTGGTTATCAAAATTTAAATTTATATTAGCCATAAATACACTCATTATAATGTTAAAAACTTGGACTTTTTTGCAAGTCATCTTTTAGTAAAAAAATTAAAACATAAAGCAAGACAATTTATATCAACGTTTATAGCAGAAATAGCCATGGCGAGGAGTTAGGACATATTAGCATGGACACAGTCGGCCTGCAGCTACCTTTCTATCACTCTTTTTGCACCATGATCATAAATGTTGAGAATTATTACCTCAAGTCACTGCAGGGTCTGAAGGCATCCAAAAGACAACTTAACTTTGCTAAAGGAACATGTTAGCCAAATATGTTTAAAGTTCTACTTTTAAGAAGAACAAAAGATCAGGCAATGAATCCATTATTAGAGAACACAAACTGTTCTCGGTATTATGAAGCAGTTTGAGAAATGATCTTGGGTTCAGATACTTCCTAGATCTCTTGAAAACTAGGGGTATGGATGCAAGTGAGTTTAATTTTTCCAATCAAATGCATTATAGCCAGGTAAGATGATTCATGCCAGAACTTCCAACACTCCCAGTAATGCCCAGGGCAGGAGGCAGAGGAGGAATTAGTAGCCCAAGCCTAGCCTCAGCTACATAGCCAGCCCCTATCTCAAAAGAAAAAAGAAAAGAAAAAGATATCATTAAGACTTCGGTTGTCTGCAATTAGCAGAAGTGGAGTGGGAGCTTTTGACATTGTTCTCAGCAAGTTGGGTTGAAGAGACTCCTCCTATTCCTACTGCATTGGCATGCCCACCATCACGAACTGTGTGTCTGGAGAGGGATCTATAGAGGTGCAAGCAGTGGCTTCTGAAGTTTAAATCCCAGCTCTGTGGATGGGTGTTGAACTCGGATGTCCCCCACTGCCATCTGTTGGGAGTGCAGTCCGGTTAAAGTTTCTGAAGGTCGCATTGGCAGGACTCTGAGGCTTGAAGCCCATTCTACTCCGCTTCCAAAACTCTATGAGCTTCCAAGGCTGTGTTAAATCATTTTCACTATAAAATAGCTACGCTGATGCCTGTCTCCAGCAGCAAAAATTTGCAAACTGACAAATATTTGTAGACCAGTGTTCAGACCGCAGAGAAGAAAATGAACGGTAAGGTCAGAAATGGTAAAGAGAGGCTTTGATGTCCCAGGAATGACGCAGCTGCACCTTGAAGAACACGTAGCTGCAATGCTCTTAGGTATGTAATAAAAATATGCATTTCACATGGGTCTGCCAAACTACAAGGCCCCAGAAGATCCAGAGAGGTGCTTTTGAAGACTGCATCACAAACGTCATTTTACAGAGATTCTTAATTTTCCTGAATTCAATGAATGAAATGAAGCCCCCACCATCACTGAAGAAAAATTATTTCTCTTACTTTAACCCGAGAACTTTACAGAGAATCACAATGACCAGAAATGTGTTCTAGATAATTTGTGCATCAAGCATAAGCCGGGACCTGTCTGAGCGCACGAGAGACTCCGAATGGCAGCTCATGTGAGCCAGCACTCTTGTGCCATAGAATTACAGGGATTATAGTTTGGCTTTGTGGCTTTAAGGCTTATAATCATAAAACCTGTTAAAAAGTGGTGCCTGGGGACCACAGGAATGCTGCACACATGGACAGAAGCCTCAGCCACGCTAGAAAGCACTAGGTGCTGCTCTGGTCTTCTTTGAAGGATTTTCTTCTTCCTAGGTTAACCTCCTCAAAGCCACCAGGCTTGCGATCTTAGAAATCACACATCACTGGCCTCCTTCCCTAAGGGATAAAGGCTTCTATCTGTTTACCTCTCCCTGTGACTGGTCTCCTTCATACAGGCCCTGTCACTTAAAAGTCACAGAGGACAGCGTCTCTTCCCTCTCCTCTGCTTCTGAGAGCTGACCTGGAGATAGCTCTTCCCTTAAACCTCTCATCATATACCCATCCAATTAGCTCAGACCACGACAGGGCCGAGAGAGCCATCTTTCCCTCTGCTTGGGACTTGACAATTAACCGGGGTACAGAAAATAATTTCGTGCCTGAATCAAAGACTCTTGAACTTTTCCTGCTTGAGTTTTGTTGTTGTTGTTTAGAAACACATTTCTTTCCTGTGTCAACTGCTCACTGTATTGCATGGCCCAGTGAAAGGACCTCTGGATTGTGATGCAGGGCTGAGGACAGAGGACAGAAAGCCACAGATGCTGACTCTGGGAAGTTGGGAATTCAAGTTCTGGCATTCCAGATTGATCACTCCAGGGCTTCAGCTCTAAGAGAGCCAGCAAAGGAGAAGCAGATAATGGTGGGAACACCCTATTTTTTCTCAAATTAATTTTAGTGTAGATTTTATAGACCAGAAAAAGGATTATACTGACAGATGTCAGAAGACTGGTAGAGGGTGGCTCTCAGTGTGCAACAGGCCTCCTTCCTGTGCCCTCTGGAGGGGTTTGAATCTTGCTACATCAGCGGGACTTCTCTACCTGCTCAAAGGCTCTCTGTCAACTTCCCACTCTTGCTACCTTGCTGACGTCACTGTGTTATCATATGTCTCCAGCCAGATCTTGAGCATCAGAGTGAAAAATAGTTCAGCTCCAGACTGGCTTTCCACGTAGTTTGCGGCAAGAACCAGAGGCTCAAAATGTGTCAGAAAATGTCATCCTCGGCCATGGAATCTTTTCACTCCCTTGAATACAAATGAGATGGGGTGTGGCGGCCTGTGCCTATAGTCCCTTGGGAGTCTAGAACAGGAGGATCCCTTGAATCCCAAAGCTCAAGGCCACCGTGAGCAATGTAGTGAGACCCTTATCTCTTAAAAACAGATGGCATTTGTTTTACTCAGTATGGAATGTGATAACAAAAAGCCAAAGCCTGGAAAATTAATAACAAATCTTAGAGAGATTTTTCTCAGTTTTGGAATCTTAAGAAGTCCAAGATAAGGCAACGGCAACTTCGCTCTCTGTACTTGCACTTCAGGAAGGTGCCTGGTGTGAGTCACCACAGACAGAAAGGAAGAAGGGAAAGGGCCAGAGGCTGTGTGAACACGTTTCCCAATGGCCTTTATCCTTATCACATCCTAAAGGCTCCTCTTTCAATACTTGTGGACGGGAGATTGTTTCCACTTGAATTTAGAAGAGAAATATTCAGATCATAACAGCTTTGCAGACAAATGCTTTATGTGGTCATCATGCATACCTGTGGATGAATCCAAAATATCATTTTAGTTCTTCAAGGCTTTAGAAAAGAGCATAAGATCATGAGGTAATTATAAATTGAGAAGCCCAAAGGATATTTGGAGGCTGAGTGAGAAAACTGGAGAGTTTGGGGCTTATGAAAAATAAAACACAATCACCCAACCAAGAGTACTTTTCAAGTGTGTGTTACTTAGATTGCCCCTTTGGGGAATATGTTTGAGTGCCTGTTTTTCATAAAAGGATGTTTCCGCCAGTGGAGAATAATCTACTAGTGTTTGTTTGGTCTTTTGAGGTATTACGTATTGAACGTAGGGCCTAACTCATGCTCGGCAAGGACTCTACTGCTGAGCTGTTTCCCCTGGCTTCTTGCTACGTCTCATTTGAGACAGGGTCTTAGTAAATTTCTCAGGCTATTCAGCTCAGGAAAGCCTTGAACTCATGATCCTTTTGCCCTAGCCTCCCAAGTAGCTGGGAATATAGGCCTGAACCACTAAACCCCAACGTCACATTACCACGTAAGTTTCTCTAGCATGGTTGGAGAGCTGTTCTTGCTTCCTCCCTCCTGCTGCAGACTGAGTTCCAGTAACTGAGAAACCTCAGGTGCCCCAGCCATAAAGGGATTATCCAAGTCAGAAGAAAAGACACAAGTCAACATGTTTTTGCTGGTACCCATACCCGCAAGGAAGCAAGAGTGGAAACAGAATGAGGACATCCTGAACATCTCCAGTGAGGCCAAGGAGCTGGAGAAAAGGGGGAAATAGGCTGAATATTTTAAAAATTGATTTATGGTTGCAAACTTGTTTCTAGGCGAAATATTTTTAGGGTTTTCTCACTCTGTGCTGTAATAAACATTTCAAATGAGTGTGTATTTGTTGCTTATAGTTTAGGTCTTTTCTCACAACCTTTCTTCAAATATTGGAAGAAATGGGCATTTCTATAGCTTTCCACAGAACTGATCATATTGAAAGTACTAAGGGCCATGTGGATTTGTTTAGGGGTGTGGGGATTCTGTGAGGTGAATACAAGTACCAAGAAATCCCACAGATTATCAGTAAAAGGGAGAAACACTTCATGTTTGTTAAGTTCAGAAATGACATTTTATATTGAGATCTCCCTCCTTAACTCACAAGCTGCTGACATAACTCCAATCTGTACTAATTGAGGGTTTCATATGCTCAAAAATGGCCTCTCAAAAAGTTCAAATGTCCATATATTATGTGCCATTCCTAATTATAAAACAGAAATGACAGAGAATTGGCCCAGCTTCCCATTGTAAATATCACATGTAGTGCTACACTCAGTAAAGACAAAATGCATTGAAGGTATTGGAAATATGAAACACATTCATCAAATAAGCCTTCTATTTGTTTCATCTTTGATTTTTTTCATCGTAGGGTTTTATATGAAATGAAGTCAATTCATACGTTTCCCATGTGATAAAGTGTGACCACATTCTGAACATAGAAGTCTTTTGGGATTTGTGGCAAGGACAAGGGGGACATTAACAAAAAGCTTTTGTTCTTTTTTCGTGACATTGTTTAACTTGAATATGAGCTGTCTAGAATGGTAAACCAAGAACTCAGAGGAAGTCCTTTGCTCTTGGGAGAAAAAGATGAAAGGTATTATTCTTTATCTCCCTTTTGAAAGAGAGTTTAACCACCTACCAGGAATCCTGACCCTACCTGCCTAGCATTACCGCTTCTGTGCTCTCACGTTCTTACACAAAGAATGTAGTCATGAGAAGACATGATCCAAATGAACAGTAGGAGGGTTTGTTCTCAGAGGCCCTTAGCAAAATGGGGAAGGAGTTCACTAACTGAGTTACTTGTTACATTGTTACTTCCCTTGTTGCTGTGCTATAGTACTCAAAAGATGAGATTTAAGGGGAGAGGTATTTATTTTGGATTACAGGTTTTTTAAAATATATATTTATTGTCCATAATGAGTTACATTATTTAGTGGGCAAACAATGCGTTGTTATCCCGAATTCCCCATTTCCCCCCTCCCCATCCCTGATCAGTTGGATATCCTCCTCCATGGGCTGTCTGTATTAGTCCTTGTGGCAAGGGATCCTGGATATCCTAGTACTCAGTCCAGTTCTCCTGGCCCAAGTGTGTTGTTACTGATGGGTGCCATGCCTCCGGACAGTCTCCCCAACCACGGCTCTCACAATCTTTCCGCCCCCTCTTCCGCTCAGTTCCCTGAGTCATGGTGGGTGAGTAATAAGGCTGCTTTAATGTTGCGAGCTTAGGGGTCCTTGTGTCGAAAATCCTTGGTTCCTGTCTCAATGGCCTATCCTGTGTTGATTGAATGACTGTGGTTCTAGTTCCCTTGTTGATCTGTCATTGTCTGCTGGGTTCCCTATGGATCCTCCCCGATATGACTGTGGTGGCTCCTCTCTTGCCAGGATCTCAGCCATCGGCCTACGGTTGGTTGGTAGGGTTAGATGGGCCACAACTCTCTCGTTGCATCCTGAAAAACACAAACACATTTGGCTTATCCAGAGTTGGTTGAATGGCTGTGGCTATGGGTCTCTTGTTCATTCCGTCCTTCTCTGCAGGGTTCCATATGGATCCTCCACAATATGACTGTGATGGCTCATCTCTTGCCATCATCTCAGCTTTTGGCCTGCTGTCGGGTGGTAGGGTTATATGGGCCACAGCTCACTCGTTATATCCTGAACATCGTCTCAGAAATAGCCAGAAGTGGTGTGATTCCAGATCCAGGCAAGCTGACAATAAAGCTTACCCATCATACTTGCTGGCCTATCCATACCTCATACTTTTCCAGAAATCCTTAGGCTGACCTCAAAAATAGAGGAGAATTCAGGAAGGCAGGACAACTGGGTGCTACTTTCCATATTTTTTTATTTGGAAAGATCCTATTCAAATAAGCTATTTTTTTTAAAGCTGGGACCACATTCTTACTTTTTAAAAGGAGAAATCTGTCACTGTGATTATTATCCTCTACCTTAGATGATTTTTAGTGGAGGCTTACCTTCAGAAACTAAAAATTCTAAGTTTCTCTTCATGACATGGTTCTGTAGCTCATTTCCTAAATCTTCTCTAGGAACTCTCTCTGAGATTCCCCGGGGGTAAAAAAGATACTAGCAAACACCTCCTCTCATCTTACAAGTATTAGGCATCTTGAGTGTTTGAGTGATGACTCAGCCACTACCAGCAAAGACAGCAACAGTCCACACAGGAACCTTTCTGTTGCATCCCCTGGCTTCTCTCCATCTTCTCTTTCAGTGTTGTAAATTTATCCTCAGCCCAGTGGGGTCCTCCTGGAGAATGGTCTGCAGGAGTGGATAACCCCATAGTCATGAATCCTAACAGATGCAGTGAGAACTTTTTGGGGAATCCAGACATAACTTTGGGGCTGCTAAGAGATTTCTTCCCATCCAATCATTTTCACTTATGTCCTTGGCTAAGGGCATCTGTCCTCTGCTTGAATTATTTCAATGTCAGAGAATGCCTAAATATCCAAGAAAAGCCATCCTGCTACTGAGCAGCTCTTCAGTGTTTTCAGCAAACTATGCCTACCTGACTCCCACCAATCAGCCCAAGTTTGTTTCCCAGTAAGGAGAAAATGGCTTGCTTTCTGACTCCAGGACAACAGAAGAGAAAGCCTTCTCCCTAGAGCCTCAGTACTTGGAGCTTTGAAATTTAATAAGGTATTTCCATCCCTGTGGGTATTCCCAGAGAAATTGCAAACCCAGGATATCACTTCTGTTCCTGTGAGATTGATGGTTGCCATGGGGATGGGATGGGGTGCTGTCTTCAGGCTCTCCAAGACTTCATCCCAGCAAATCTCCTGCTGGGACCTAAGTGTCTGCTAAGATTTTATAGAGGACCATCAGCTGGGTTTCACAGAGGAAGCACTGGGTCCCTCTGCTCCTGAGCCAGGGAACATGATTTATTTAGAGATTATTGAGTGGTTCTAACATCCTTGCCTTGCTTCCCTCACAGAAAAATATACAGAAATTCTGATTATATTATAATCCCAGGCTCCAGGTTTTAGTCATAATTCTTGGGTGAATTTCAATGGCTTGTAATTAAGAGAGCACTCCAGCAAACCCTCTGATGACCAAGTACCAAAGTCCAATGGATGCTGGCAGACTGCAAATGTTAACTCTTGGTTTTTCTGTAGCAATATACATGAGAAAGCAGCTCAGACTGGCTGTAGAAGGATCTTCATCATGAATCACTTGGTGCTGGGCAGCTCAGCTGAGAATGCAGTTGGTCCAGGATGCTGTTTTGTAAACTAGTGAGAAACCTAACTGTTCTCAGACACAAACACCTCCAAAAGACATTAGGGTCATGCTGCAGAGAAGAAGAGGGTGTCAGAATGGAACAGCCAGTCAGACTGGATTTTGTATTGATTTTGTATTGGAGAGGGGCAGGGGTGAGCATCCTAGATGAGAAAGCCTCATCTCTGGGGGCTCTCAAGAACTCTAGGGGAGTCTCAGGCCCATCCATCATCATCATCCAGTCAGGAAATAGGAAAATTGAACTTGTGTTAAATCCTTAAATAGATTCAGCAATTTCCTTCCCAACTCACAGGCTTGCATTATCAAAGTCAATGTCTTGACTAGATATTCCTTTCTTTCCTTTTTTTTTTTTTGTTATAGAGGATCTTACTAGTAGCCTAGGCTAGCATAAACTTACAATTCTCCTGCTGGAACCTAAGTATCTGTTAAGATTTTTATAGAGGACCATCAGCTGGATTTATCAGAGGAAGCACTGGGTCCCTCTGCTCCTGAGCCAGGGAACATGATTTATTTAGAGATTATTGAGTAGTTTAGTCTGTGCCATTATATGCTAAAAGCATGTAACTTGTGTTGATTTTACCGAACTCACAGTTACCTTGTGTTGGGGGAAGATTATGCATTTCCTGTTGTACATGGGATAGTTATGTTAGGCAGAATAATGATCTTGTTACTGTCTTCATTGGGAAATTACATATGATGTCAGGAGATTTGGTGTGATGTCAAGTTGACAAGGGGTGGACTTGTGATGGTTAAGTTTTGTGGTCAACTTGACCTGTTACAAAACAACAATGAACTGGTATCTCAAACTACACTGATTTCTTGGTGCTCAGCCATTGTGTATAACATTGCTAGTTATTCTGTCATCCCAAGGCTGAAAACCCTTCCCTAGCACCTTCTTGCTGAGTAGAGAGCTCTGCCAGATCTCACCTTGATGGTCATTGTTCTGCCTTAGGTGGAGCCCTTGGTCTACTCCTTTTATTTTTTGCTGTGTCTCTACTGTGTCTCTAAAATGAGCTCTCTACTCTAAATACATAGGTCCTAATCCTTCCACTTATGGCAGTTTGTGAAATAGAAAGACTTTCTTGAGAATCCCCAGAATTTTGTATATGTAGAAAATGCTAAACATTGTTTTCAATTTGTGTGTATCTGCATGTTTATAAGCATTCGTGTTTAAGTGTATGTGTGTGTGTGTTCACAAGTCTGTGTGTACATTATGTTCACTGTGAGTGTTTATGTGTTTCTGTATGTGTGTGCATGTTTACATGTATGTGTGTGCATCTTTATGTGTATGTGTCTGTGCATGCTTGTGTGTGTGTGTGTGTGTGTGTGTGTGTGCCTACATGGTTATGTGTATGTGGGGATTTGTATGCACTTGTGCGCACATGGATATGGAGGCCAGAAAACAACCTGAGGTGTCATCCTCAGGAAGGCCATCAACTTTTTCTGAGATGGGCTCTCTTATTGCCCATATTTACTAACTAGGCTACACTGGCTGTCTAGTAAGGCCTAGGGATCCACCTGTTTCTATTGCCCCAGTGCTGAGATCATATTTGTGCAGCATCACACCCTGTAGTTTTACATGGCTTCTGTGTGTAAAGCTCCTGCTTACATGGCAAGTAATTGGACTAGGTGTATCTACAGCCCCAAGTACTATACAGTTTTCCTTTTTTATTGTTGATATTTTTATTATCCATCATTAGATATATTGTATGAGCAAATCTTATGATGGCACCCCATTTCCTTCCTCCCTGTTCCCAATCCATTGGGGATCCTCCTCTGTGGGCATACTGGATCAGTCCATGCATCAGGGAGTTATGAATTGTGCAAGAGATTGCCACTCCCCCCCCCCTTTGTGTGTTGTTATTGAGGAGTACAATGCCTATGGATATTCTTCTCACCATGGCTCTTACAATCTTTCTGCCCCGTCTTTGTCTCAGTTCCCTGATTCATGGTGGGTGACTTTTAAGTCTGTTTTATTGTTGAGATCTTAAGTGTCTTTGGACTTCTGCATTAGGTTGTGTTGAGTATTGCTGGTCTGTCTTGTTGACCTATCCTGGGATATCTGACTTGTTGTGGTGACAAGTCTCTTGTTTATCAAGCCACTTTCTCATAGGTTTAATTTAGGGCCTAGATGATAGGCCCAGGGTGGTTCATCTCTTGCAGGGATATCAGCCATCATCCTTTGGCTTATTGGTTACTATACATTTTTAAATGATCTATCAAATTATTAAAGGGCAGAGTTTTCATCTTTTTAAATGTAGAACACAGTAAGCATAATTGCTGCTTCTTTATTTGGATTTTTGTTATTGTTAATTTTTTTGAGACAAGATCTCACTATATATGTTGACCTTGAACTGGAAATCATCTTATCTCTGCTTCCTCTGTGCTGGAAGTGTTTTCATATGCCAGCATGTCTTGCAATATTTGTTGGGTTTTGTACAAAAAAATTGTGGGAGTTTAGGAGGGCAGTTATTTTTCGTTTGTTTGTTTGGTTGGTTTGGCTTTCCAAGATAAAATTGACACATAATATTATCATAGTATAAGACTGGGTCTTAAAACCTACCTAATTTAAATAATGGAAACATCCTACAAGTAGGAGCCAGGCATTCTACTACTTAAGAGGAATACAAAAAAAAATTATCAGTTTTCTTTTGTCCTGAAGGGGCTTAAAATTTTAAAAGATAAACTAAGTACTTAAAGATCTGTATTTATCTATATCTACTTCTACTTCTGTATCCATATCTTAGTCACCAAACTCCGTTGTGAACTAATCTTTTCTAGTGTAGGGAACTTAGATATGAACTAATGACAGAAAATGTGAACCTCAAAATAGTTCTTGGAACTATCAGGAACTTCATTCCCTATCTTCTAAGGATTAGCTACTTTCAATTAGACAAAGATGGGCTCACTTAGCAGTTAGAGTGAGAAGTGACTTTGTGGAAATAGCTGAGATCTTTCCTTCTTGTCCTTTCTGGTACATAAACAGGCATGCAGAGATAGGAAGCAATGAAAATGGTTGATACCAGGAGTTTCCTAAAGGTCAGAAGCCAATTAGAGTCCAAACTGTATTTTTCCTTTTATTTTCTGTTGATGCATGTTTAATACTTTTTATAATGAAAAGAAAGTGTTTGAATGAGGAGCCCCTTCAGGAATGGATAAAGCTGTTCTCACAAGCCATAGGTAAATTCCAGTGGCCAGAATGAGAAACCCCCAAATGAGTTGTTGGTCAGGGAGGCTACAGAAGCCCCTCAAACAACATAGGTTATTGCTATTGCTCTTGGTCACCCATCAAAACTAGATGGTAAGTCTCTACTGCTGAAAAGAACCACACACTTCAGTTGAAGGACATAAAGACACTCAGCTGGAACTGAGCTAGAAGCTTCCTTATTGTCAACTAGCTCTCTTTGTGCCGTGCACAAATAGTCCACAGCTTTACAGCTATGGACCCTGTATGTTCTATAAATGACCTGCCAGGCAAGATGCTGCTAATGTAATACTGGCATAAATGTATGGGAGCAACCATCTACATTCTGGTTGGGTTTAAGCCCAGCTTCCCAGGAGGAATTTCAAGCATGGTATTATAAACATGACCAATAGCCTAGAGTCAAAGACATGGGCCCTAGGGGAAAGCCTACTACTATGATTATGCTAAACAGACAGCATGCCAAATGCTTTGTAAATATCTATAATTGTTTCCACAGATTAGTGCTGATTGAAGCCTCAATTACAGAGTTTCTTACTACAATGGGCAGTGATTCATGCAATTATGCATATCTGGCAAAATTGTTAAGAATAAATGGCAATTGTGTGCTCAACTTCAAACAGGACATTTAATCCGTCCGTTCCCTGCAAGGCTCAAAGAAGAGTGGACAGAGGAATAGGAAGAGAAAGGATGGGGAGAAAGGCTGTGAAACTCTGTCTTCTGGATATAACATGGATGCTATGCTAAAGAACTCATAGCAGCTTTGGTTTCCTGTATAAGATTGAGCCTGTCAGTATTTCACCATTTATGTGGAGAGGATACTACATAAGACTCCAGACCTCTCAGAGTACCTAGTGGTTGCTGGTGGAGGGGGAGTCATGTTCATCAATGGGGTAGCCCAGTCCATAGGAAATGACCTTCGACCCCTCATTATGCAAGCAATCTTAATTTAACTCACTGGGTTAAAAAAAAAACATGAAAACAAGATAGGAATTAATGGGGGAAAAAGAAAGGTGTTAATGGAAGGACAGTGGCAGAAAAGAGGGGAATTGGGGAAAATAAGACCAAAATGGATTATTTACATGTATGAACATGTCAAAAATGGAAACAAAGAAAATTCTTTAAAAAAGTAACTACTTCATGCTAAGGGCAAGAACAATGAGGACAATAGAGAAGTCGTGTTTTCTTCTGTTCTAGCCACAAACATAAAAAAATAAAGACAACACAACACAATCTCCGGTGTAGATCCAGTTTTTGATCCATAGATCAAGCTCTATCAATTTAAGATTGGATCACTTGGGGTTTTGTGGAGTCTATACCTTAAAACTAAGAGCTTCCACTAAATAGCTGCCAGGTAAAACTAAGAGAAAATAAATATCCCCTCAATGTAAAAACATGTCAGATAATATCTGCTGGAAATTCTCAGCGATATCAATGACTGAATCAAGATGCTGACTTGATGAATGCTTCATGAAAGAGGACATATTGTCAGTCATTCCTGAAAGGATGAAACTCCGAGGGAAGAAGAGAAACTCAATTAACCTTTGTTAACAATGGGGTTAGAGAAAAAGGCTTGCTCTCTGGGAAGAACAGCATAGATGTGTAGGAAGCATAAGAGGCTTCTTTGCAAAGGGATTGCCTCCTAAATGGAAGAGTAACTTTGATCTAAAAAGTTCCCAGAAGTGGCATGGCACTCATCAGTAACAACACACTTGGGCCAGAAAGACCGGGATGAGTACTAAGATATACAGGATCCCTTGCCACAAGGACTAATACAGAGAGCCCACGAAGGAGGATATACAACTGATCAGGGAGGGGGAGGGGGTAAGCGGGGAATTCGGGATAACAACGCATGGTTTGCCCACTAAATAATGTAACTCATTATGGACAATAAAAAAATGAATAAAATATTTAAAAAAAAATTCCCAGAAGTAATCTCAGACCACAGCACCTTTAGCTCCCAACCAGCACTGTGGGATTGGGCTGTGGAAAGGATGAAATAGAGAGAAGACGGCTGGGAGGGAAGGAAGCATCCACTGTGTGCAGAGACACCTCCCTTTTTACAGTTGCCTCACACTGTAGCTCTGCTTTCATTCACCAGCCAGAATTTAGTTGCTTCATCACATTAAACTGAAAACGATGCTGTGATATGAACTGCTTCAGTCGGGAAGAGTTATTCTGGAATAAATTTGAGTTTCTGTTTTAAAGAGCAGGAGGCTATTTGATATTGGTTAGACAACTGACAGCCTCTATCAATATCCAAGAGAGGAAATAAATAGATTGAGAATTAGGAAGGAAAAAGTTGCAAATGAAGTTGGAGAACAGCCTGCTACATCCCTGGGGCTGGTGCATCCATGAAGCTTCAAGACTTTTTCCAGTACTATGTCTGCTAGCAAAATAATAATGACGAGTCATCATCCTTTCTTGGTCTGAGTTTCTTTGCCTATAGATTAATGGAATCTATTACGCAGATTAAATTGTAGTTTTTCAAATATTTTATGAACAGTAGAACTGTACAAATAAAATTCATTTAGATTCTCAGAAAGGAGTGACCAAAGGAAGAATTTACCCAGCTACAGTGGGGGTCCAGCCACTGATCTTCCCTTTGATCCTCAATCACGTCTCTGAAATGCTCTAGGATGAAGAGGAAGGGGGTATAAGATCTATGGCTCTTGATGCTTTTCAGACTTGAACATTTCAGGGTCTGATGACAAGCAGAAAAGGTCTTGACCATCCTTTTGTCAAAAAGCCTTTGTTTTTCTCTTCCAGTATTGGCTATATATATATATATATATATATATATACAAAAAAAGACAAAAAGAAAAGAAAAAGATTTGGGGAGAAACCATCTGTGAGAAGCCTTCTAGAATATGAATCATTTTCCGAAATATTAAACATAAAGCCTGGCCCTTCATAGGTTTGTTTCTCTGGAATTCTTTATATGTACAGATGCACATCTTATACACTTCAACATTTACTGAACTTGTATTCACTGTGAAATCCAAGGTAGAGGTCCCCTGACTGTCATGTTTTCTCACTATGAAGTGTTACTTCTAAAGTCCATAGAAGCATACTGCTGGTAACCCACATCTGATCGTGCCTGGTTTTCTAGACATGTCTTTGTTAATGTTTGGATTCCATCCAAAGGTGAATGTTGGAGGGAAAAAGTTGACTGTGTTCCACACAGTCAATTTAATATGGTCATGGATAAGAGGAAGATATAGTCCTAATAGGAATTTTAGCAAGAGTGTTTGAGTTTAAATCTCATGTGTGGCTTTTCCTTTATGAGGATTAGCTGCTGTGCAAATCTGAAAAAATATGCTAGAGAGAAATAAAATCATACATAGAGATGGTGTAAAACCAAAGGTGGCTTTTGAGTCACACTTAATAGGAATGGAGAAGTCTTTACACTCTCCATGTTTTCTCCCTCCCACTGGGCATCTTAAACTGAAATAATAATCTCTTTTCCCCTTTAAATAATTCTTGTCCTACTTTTAAGACCACTAGGGGAATAAAATGAAACACATGCAGACCTGAACCTCAGCAGCACTAAAATATACCTAACAGCACACAGAACTCCACAGACCTCATCAAATCCATGTAGGACTGAAGAGCAAATCACCTATAGAACACACTAAGAAGTATCTGCATGGAGAACCTGGGGGTAATGGAAAGGTACCTATCTATTTTCTCTTGCCTTTTGCCCTTGTCTAACTGTCTCTTATGTGCAATCATTCTGCATACCCGAATTTTAGCATTACTTCTATTGGATGGTGGAGGTATTTGGAGTATTTTGATCCTTTTTCTGATATTTATAGGCTATATGACAGAAAGTAGGTGCTACTCTCATGATAAACAGTGATTAAACACAAGATGTAAGATTCATATGGCACTATGTTATATCTAATGTCATTTGATAAATACACAATCTACTCTGTTCCATAGAGTGCTTCAGCAAGATTCCTATTAATATATCTAGGTTATTTAATCCTTGCTTTGCCTCTAACTTCTAACATCCAACCAAAATAATTAAAACAGAAACTTCTATATGCAACACATTTCCTTCCATCTTAAAATCTAATGGACACCCCTTAGTGAGAACTCAAAGGAGGCAGAGGTAAGGTGCTACAAATCAGTGAATCTTCAGATTTCTTTCTTAAGTGTAGAGGTCAATGGAACCCTTTTCCCTCCTCAATTATAATCATTCAAGCAACCAAACAGTCCTTAGTCCTTGACCTTGAAGTGTCGGCTTAGACCCAGATCCTTCAGAACTGGGAGTCAACCCAAGTGTGGCTTTTATCAGGCTTCACAGCAGAGTTTGGTAGACCTCCTAGAAACAAAATATTTGTAAACAAACATAATTACTCAATACTTTACTTTAACACAATTTGAATTTAAATCCAAGCAATTACTTTTGAAAAGTCAGACAAGATAGTATTTTATTGGTTAGGATACATCCTTTAGCAACATAGTAGTTTTTAGAAACAGTGAGGTAGGTTTTATGGAAATTTTTACATGACATCTCATTAAAGTTGGTTCAATAATCACCTTTGTCAATTTCACTGGGGGAAGTGCTGATCAGAAGCAGGCTTGTGGGTATGTAACATTTGCCATAACTCTGGCCAGTGTTCTTAGAAGGTTCTGTGATATGCAGACTTTTGCTGTAGCCCTCTTGATAATTTTATCTTGAATTTGGGTTTTGTAAAGTGAAGCTGATGATACAGAAAACATGGAAATGATAGAGAAGAAGACAAAATATGGATGGCCTTTTGTGGCCTTTCTCCCTGTTATCATGCCGCAAGATGATAAAGTTCATCTCGTGCACAGACTTCTGGAAGATTCATAATGCATAGAAGTTCATCAACAGCCCAGGGAGTACACGGTACACTTAGTGCCTGGCTAAGTGAGGACTGGCACACTCACTGATATGGATTGGCTGATCATCCCCCAATGGTCTATGTGTAATGGCTTTGTACTCAAGGGGATACTACTGGCTGGTCCTATGGACATCTAGGAGGTCTGTAGGCCATTAGTGGCATGTCATTGAAGGAGATATGGGACCCTGGTCTCACCTGTGCTTTCACCATGATGTCCCACTAACAACATAGGACCATAGACTAAACCTTCCCAAACAGTGAACTAAAATAAGTTCTTTTATTTGTTTGTTTATAAATTGATTTTCCCTGGGTATTTCATCATGGTGATAGTTAGCTAATAGACCCACGAAATAATGTTTTCTATGAGAAGCAGGGAGCTATGAGTTCAGATGGAACTAACTTCACCTAAAATATATTAGTGAACCTTTCAACATCCTTGGTCTGTCATGACTTAGTTTGAAAATGATGACAGGAAGAAAAGGAATAGGTGATGACCCCCAAAATCCCTCTTCTACTTACTGTCTTTTCTTATTCAGCAGTCCACCAAGGGTAGAGTATCAAGAAACAAAATCAATTTGAATAGACTTTGCTCAGTGCTTTGTAATTTTGGTGAGAACAAAGCACAGGTATGCACATACAAGCTGCCAAGTACAGGCTGTGTGAGTTCGGTGATTCCCTATACAAGCTAAAAACTGTTAGGTTGAGTAGAAGCATTGTGTCAATAATTTAATGTTGTAATTATATTTTTTTACTTAATATGACATTAATTAACATGACCAAAAGAAAAACTCTACAATAGACCAAGAAACAGAAAACAAAAGCCAGCCAGATGCACAAAGTGGTAAAGTGGTGTATGCATCTGGATTTCATTTGCAGTGGCAAGAGGCCCTGATGTGTTCATTCTCTCTCTGTCTCTCTCTTTCTGTCTGTCTCTTTCTGCTTGCAAATAAAAAATAAATAAATAAATAAATAAATAAAATATTTTAAAGAAACAAACAAACAAAAAAGACTTCCTTACACACACACACACACACACACACACACACACACACACACACACACACAAAAGAAAACCCTGCTTGGGTAACTCTTCCTACATCAAATTATTATGATTTTTTTTCATCTCAAGGATAACAGACATATAGTGTCCATTAAAAACCTTTAAAGGGATGAAGAGCAAGCTCAGTCAGTAAGGTGTTTACTGTGCAAGCATGAGGACCTGCGTTTGATTCCAAAAACCCATTTAAAAATGCCAGGCATGGTAACACCTAAATGTAAACCACATGCTGGTGAGTAGAGACAGGTGGGTTTCTGAGGCTCATCACCAGCTGGTCAAGTCTACTTGGTGATTTATAGGCCAATGAGAGACCCTGTCTCGAGAAAGAAGAACATCGACTGAGGAACAACACCCTAAGTGGTCCTCTGCCTCTAGCCTTCATATGTGTGTATCCACACACATGTGTGCACACATGTACACACACACACACACACACACACACACACACAAATCAACCTCTATGCTAAACAATTAAAATTTTTGAAATGCTGTAAACCAACACCATAAAGACTCAAGTAAATGAAAATGCCAAAAAACAACCCCCCAAAACAAGAATAATGCTTTTTTTGTTATATTGAATCTTTTGAGCACTTTCTGTGTTTTCAAATAAGAAATTTACTTTCTTATAGAGCTATTAGGTTGTTTCCCATGATTTTAGAGGTGAACAAACATAAGTTTGCCTCTTGATAAGAAGCACTATTTTTCCTTTCAGACAGCAAGTGAGAAGCAATCATGTGTTCCACCACACCATGCTGGAAGAGTGCCCCTGGGGATAAGCCTTAAGATTCCATAGTCTAGTCTTGCTTGTAGATCTCCCTACTGCTGTGATAATGTGTCAGGCTGGCACCTGCCCCTGCCATGCCTTCTTCACCTTTATGGACTCCACCCTCTGGAACTAAGATCTTTTCCTGACAATAGGGTATTTTGCTGCAGCAATGAAAATGTAACTGACATAGAAATCCTCTAATTAAGAATTTAGTTTTCTTGCAAAAAAAAAAAGCTGTAAGCTTTTTTTTGTTGTTACTGTGTTGTATTGTCCCAACTGGAAGAGCATGTTTGGGGCTACAGCTTGAGTGTATTAGACAATGAAGAGATGTCCATGTAAGGCTGGATAAGAAAGAGTTCACCGGTAAGGGATCTTTATCACTAGACAATGAAGGGACCTTCATGTAAGGCACATACCACCTCTCAACTAGTTCTTCGAGCTACAACTTTTTGCTAAATGGAAATCTAATTTTCTTCAAGGAAAATCCCTATAATACAAATGTAAACATTGCTAAAAGTCTTCCTAATAAATTAGGGTAGACTAACAGATGGCCCATATGTTTTCTCTTACAGAGGACAGTGAAAACGAGGGAGAATCAAAATCCATCAACATGACAAGAAAGGATAGCTGACTCCCTTTCATAACATGAACTACCTCTTGCACATCAGCCAGGGTCCAAGTGAAACCATAGAGGAATTGGCAAGTTAAGCAAGAGTGCTGCTCTCAAGGTGAGACTGACAACCTGCACCAGGATGATGTTGATAGACACAGAGGACACTTGAAATGCATAAGTCCAGAGGTTGCAGAGAACTCAACATGAAAATAGATTTATAACATACCTGCCAAGGCCTGGGGAACATAACAGAAGAGAGGGCAAAAAGATTATAAGAGCCACAAGGTGGGGAGGGGTAACCAGAGACATTGCCACTGACCCCCCCCACACACAATGGTTGATTGCTGCTCTTATAACTCATAACCCATAACCCCCCTGGTGAATACCAGTAATCCTACTGAGAAGGGCCATCAGTGGAAAGGCCAGGAGGCCGGGAGGAGTAGAATGAGACAAACACATGATTTGTCCACACAGAAACTTTCTAATTAATAAAAATATAAATAAATAAAATAAATAAATAAAAAATTAGCACATGCCTTTAATCCCACTCACCCTGAGACTACATAGTGAATTCCAGGTCAGCCTGAAGAAGAGTAAGTAAAAATTTTAAAAAAAGAAAAATAAATAAAATAAGAAGAAATGGCAATGTCAATTGAATAAGGCCAGACACACTTTAAACAAAGTTCAGAAAACAAAGTTTAGGACTTTATGCTGTGGTAGTTTGAAGAATGTCCCCCAATAGATTCAAGAGTTATTAAAGTTTATCTCCAGCCTTCTGGCTGAAGGAGGTGTCACCTTGGCCTGGCCTCCTAGGGTCCAGCCCTAAGGTATTTCTTGGGTGGATGTAAAATTCCAGCTATACATATGCAAAGACCAGTCAGAGCTCAAGTCTCCAGTTCCTGTTGTTTGCTAGTTGGAGTGTGCTGGCTGGAGGTGCTGGTGATGGGTTTCTTTCTCTGCATGGATCTGTGAAAGGGGGCAGCTTGTTTTGCCATTCTGGAACTTCCCCTGGATCTGTTACTTCAATAAATATTTTCCTCCCAAAACTGTGCCTGGGTTTGGAGATTCACCCCAGCAGCGTGTGGCTGACTACGACATATGGAAACCATCTTTGAACATACCCCTCCTAAACTTATACAATACTGCAGAAGTATGAGCTCCCAGAATAAAATTCCAGGGTGCTCACAACGTGAGACCTTGTCTTAAGAGAAATAATGAAGAGATGATTCAGGTTGGAATGAAATAACTCTGGACACGAAATGACATGAAAATATAAAGATCTCTGATAAAAGGAAATGTAAAGTGTAAAAGTATAATGGTAGTAGTACATCTTTAGTTTTAGTACAAGAAGTATAAGATAAAAGCATAAAATAGCCATAATTTTAAAACTGTAGTATTGATACATTAGAAAAATAGGTCATTTGTGGCATCAGTTACAAAGTTTATGGTAAGGGAATAGAGTTATTGTATGCAGAAACAAACCTTCACACATCATTTTATAAGTAAAACACAAGCATCAAGACAGAAACCCCAAGTGACATAGAAAGGGCAACTCATCAGACTGACAGCACATTTCTCAACATTCTCAACAAGAAGTGGTGCATTTCAAGCTCTGAAAGACAATAACTGCCTACTCAGATTATAATATCCAGCAAAGCTATCTATTATAATTTACAAAAAGGAAGAAAATCTTTCCAGGATAAACACAGACAAAGAGAACTCTTGACCACTAAGCCATCATTACAGAAGACACTTGAAGGAATCCTTTATACAGAAGAGAAAGATAAACACTTTCTTGATGCCAAAGGCAAGAATCAATCATACTACAACTATAAATAAGCAAATGAGGAAGAGGAACTACCAAACATTAAATGACAGACAAAATGTTGGGGATAAATACATACCTTTCAATCATACTCTGTAAAAGTATCCTTTATATGTAAATAGACACAAGGAAGCAGATTATATTAAAAAGTAGGGTCCATAAGGGTATAATTTATCAAGAGAGTATTACAATTTTTAATACACATGTGCAGCAAAGACCAGCACACTCAATTATATAAAACGCACATTGCTGGATGTAAAAGCATAAATTAGCCTCAAGACAATATGGTGGATAATTTTAATACCTTACTTTTGCCAAAAAGAAAAAATGGGCCATCCCAATCCCTCCAAAATTTCACATACATCAGAATTTAGTGGCATATATCAAATAGACTTAGTAGATGTCTACAGAATATTCCATGCAAAGACTATATATAGATAACTCATTTTACTCAGCAGCTCATCCACATTTTAGGGTAACAAGTCATAAAATATAAGGAAATTAAAATAATTTCTTATATTCTTATCTGATCACAATGGAATAAAACTAGAAAACAGCAGCAATAGAAAATTACAGCAAACATCCAAACTCTAACAGTATGTAGGGGTAATGTGATTCTGCACATAAGTGACCTTAAAAAAACTAAACTAGAAAACTGTTAGAGCTGATAAACACTTTTGGCAAAAACAGCAGGACACAAAAGATATATATATGCCAGTAGCTTTCCTAAAACTACCTAAACCAAAGCTAATTCAGAAGTGAAAGATCTCGATAATAAGAAATTATAAAACACTGAAGACGGCGGCGTCTGGCAAGAGGGGCTGTGAATAGAAGGGGAGAGAGTCTAAGCATGTGAAAAATTGATCAGTTTGACAACCCCTGGTCCCAGTCACTGGCTCCTTCCCTCACTGAGCTGTTGACCAAAGTGACCCATGAGGTTCCAAAAACAAGACAGAATTCTGTCAAAGCTCTTGAATGCTCACCCCAGGCCTGAGGCAAGATACTGTTGCTGAAGAAACCACAAAAAGCCATCAATCAGCATCAAGAGACCCTTCAAGGTCCAGAATGGTATACAGCCCCCAGATGGTAGTTAGTGCAGTGCTGGAAGCCACTGCATAAGCTGCCAGGGGAAGCTGGTCAATGACAGCTGGAGTAAACAGAGACCAATGGCATGAAACGCAGTCTGCAGCCATGAGTAGGCTGACCACACCTCCTACTGGGAGAGAACTGTGAACCAAGAAAGGAGCACTTGTGCAATGGAGGAGCCTAGGCCTGGGGGAGACAATCAACAGTTTTAAAATTTGGCCAAAAATTCCACTTAGTGAGGGGGAGCCCTTAACTGGAACTGGAGACTTAGGGTGATATGCACAGGGAGCCGGTCTCTTGGGCCCCCAAGAAGAGATGCACTATGGGAGTGATTGAAGGAGATGCTACTAAAAATAGAATCTAGCTAATTCAGAAATGTGTATCTCAGTTAACCTATACTGACCTCACTATCCAATGGAGATTCTGTTTGTATATTTCAGAATGCTGCAAGAGAGCTGTGGCTCATCCAACCCTACCAACGGACTTCAGGCCAACAGCTGAGATCCTGGCAAGAGATGAGCCACCCCAGACATACCTGTGGAGGATCCATATGGAACCCCACAGAGAATGATGGGATGAACAAGAGACCCATAGCCACAGCCAATCAGTCAACACAGGATAAGCCAGTGAGACAGACACCAATGATTTTTGATACAACCTAAATCAGAAATACAGAGACCCCTAAGTCCTCAACAATAGAACAGCTTTAATACTCACCTACCACGACTCAGTGAGCTGAGTGAAAGAGGGGGTGGAAAGATTGTGAGAGCCTTGGTGGGGGAGAATATCCAGAGACATATTCCCCCTCAGTAGCAACATACTAGAGCCAGCGGAACCAGGCTGACTCCTAGGCTATCCATGGTCCCCAGCCCCAAAGACTGATCCAGACTGCCCACGGAGGAAGATATCCAGCTGATTGGAGATGGGGAAGAGGGGAATTGGGGAACTGGGGGTAACAACTCATTGTTTGCCTATTAAATAATGTAACTCATTATGGACAATAAAAATAAAAAACACCAGAAGATGAAAACACCTCCCATGTTCATAGATTGATAGAATTATTATACTAAAAATGGCTGCATTAACAAAAGAAACTGCAGAGTCAATGTAATCCCCATCAAATTTCCAATGGCATTCTTCAGAGAAATAGAAAAAATTTTTCTGAAATTCACATGGAGCACAAAAGACCTTGATAGCCAGAGCAATACTGAGCACAAAGCACAACACTGAAGGTGTCATAATACCTGATTTTAAGTTATATTATAGAGCCATAGTAACAAAAACCTAGTACCAGAACAAAAATGGAGATATAGATTAATAAAATGTAAAAGAGGACTCAGAATTAAAACCACACATCTATGAACATCTGATTTTTCACAACAAAAGCATAAATTAGAGAAAAGACAGCCTCTTCAAAAAAAATGGTCCTGGGAAATGGAATATCTTCATGTGGAAGAATTAAACTAGACTCCTATATCTCTTCCTGTGCAAAAATTAATTCAAAATTGACTAAACCTTAATGTAAGACCTGAAACTCTAAAATTCTTAGAGGAAAAAGCAGTGGAAAAGGCCATTGATATAGACATAGGGAAGGACTTTCTGAAAAGACTCTTGAAAGCTCAGGGAATAATACATAGAATTTATTAATGAAATTAAAAGTTTCTACACAACAAAAGAAATAACAAGGTGAATGGGAGAACATCTTTGCTCACTATAATAACTGACAAGGAAGTTCATAGAAAACCCAAACAACTAAATGACAAAGCTCAAAACAGCACAATCAATAAATAGGTTAATGAAATAAACGAAGGATTCCCAGAGGATGAGGTACAAATGGGTAATAAGCATATGAAAAATATTCTCATTTCTGAGAGCCTTAGCCATCAGAAAAAATGTGAATTACAATTATATCGATATTCCATCTCACTTCAATCAGAATGGCTATTATTAAGAAAATAACAAATACGGGCAATGATGTGGGGAAAAGGGAACCCAGAGCACCACCTCTGACTTAGGGATTCCCATCCTAGGTATATTACCAAACTACTGTAAGTCAAAGTATCACAGAGACACATTCACATCCATATTTATTGCTGCACTATTCACAATAACCAAGTTATAAAATCAGCCTAGTTTCTGTCAACAGGGTACACACTGGAATTTTATCACTCATAAATAATAAAGAAATCATAATTTCTTTGAAAATGTTTACACCTGGAAATTATCATACTAAGTTAGACATAGAAAAGTGTCATGTTTGTTTTCTCTCATTGTGGATCCTAGAGTGCATATAGTAATAAAAACTATATATGGTTATATATATGCACACAGATATATATATGTATATATGTACACACATATGCTGATATGAAAGCAAAAGCAGAATGGTGGCTTAAAGAAGGAAGGCTACAAGAGGTGGGGACAAAAAGAGTAAAGAAAGAGGAAGGTATGAGGGTTGTTGTAGTCAGCTTCATGTTGCTGGGATAAATATCCAATCAAGCACAGTGTTATGGGAGGAAGAAGTTTATTTCAAGCTGACAGATCCAGGGGAAGTTCCATCAAGGACGGAAGATACTGCTTACTTCCATACATCTAAAGAGAGATAGAGATGAGAGAGAGGGGGGGGGGAAACAAGCTGTAGCAAGCAAAACCAACATGAACACTTAACCCTAACCCTAACCCTAACCCCAATCCAAATGTCACAGATCTCAAACTCTTCTCCCCACACCTTTGAGCTGGAATCATATCCACCCCCGGTGACACGCTCCCTCCAGCAGGCTGCTGGAGACTTAAGCAGGAAGCTAAAATACCTGAGACTTGTGGAAAAATACATTCACATTCAAACCACTGTAGGGATAAATGTGTCAAAGTACATGATAGACTTGAGAGAAATTGTCTTTATGACATGCAACACCATACAAAATGAAAGTATGCCAATAAAAGTTTTAGTAGAAAGAAACAAACAAAAAAGAACTATAGACTATACATAAAAGAAACTAAGAAAGGTGTCAAAGTATGTTGGCAATAAAAATATCAGTGAGAGATAAAGAATTAAAGAGACAAAATAACTACAAGGCATACAAAAAATTAACAGAATGACAATAGTAAATACTTCTCTATCAGTAATTCCTTTAAATATAAATGGATTTAACTCCCAAGACTAAGCAGAGTGACTCAGTAAAGAAAAAAATAAATAACCCACTAAGATCCAAATATATATATTGTCTGCAGAAAACTCAACTCAAATTCCAAGATATATATTGAATGAAAGGAAGAAGATAGTCTATTACAAATCGTGATCAAAATTTAGTATTGTGAGTCATTCTTCCATCAGATCAAATACTAATATTATTATGTGGTTCAACTGGACCCAAGAAAATATACTACCTGCCTAAATGGGAGGTGATAGCTGCAAACTATGAATCTATAAATCTATCTATTAAAGGATACTAACTAAAATACTTAACTTCTAAAACCGAACAACCAAAATTAAATAACCTGATTAAAAAATGTGCAAGCAGATGCACAAAGTGGTGCATAGATCTGGAGATAGTTTACTTAGGCCCTTGCATGCTCATTCTCACTCTTGCTCTCTCTCTTTCCCTCTTGGTCTACCTCTTTGTCTCTCTCTCTCAAATAAATGAATAAAATATCTTGAAAACATTCAAGGATGTATGAGGAGAAGGCTCAGTGGGTAAAGCACCTGCTGCACAACATGAGACTCTGAGTTGGGATCCTCAGCAACTCTACAAATTAACAGGCATGGCAGAGTGCACCTGTAATGCCAGACCTGGTGAGGCAGAGGCCTGGAATCCTTGGGGACCACTGGGGGCTAATCTAGCTGAATTGGGGAATTCTTTGTTCAGCAAGACAGTCTTTCTCAAAGAATAATGTGGACAGTAATTGCAGAGGACATCCAAATTCAACCTGTATCCTGTGCATGAGCATGCACACAGCCCCCAAACCCCACAGTGCTGGGTGGGTCCACGTCTATAATGTATCTAAAATATGCCAAGTATTAAGAATAGAATAGTGTTTACAAGGGGCTAGAAGAAGGTGAGAATAGAAGTCATGATCAATGGATATGGAGTTTTAGTTTTGCAAGAAGAAAATTTCTACAAATCTGATATATAGATATATTCCTACTGTACACTTAAAAAATCATTGAAGCATCATTGAGGTCATTTGATTTCATGTCCTTTGCTTTTCATTGCAAAAAACAAAAACTAGTACCTGGCATACTGCTGATCTTCAGATGAGATTCAGTACCTAAAATATATGAGACCTCAAATGACTTTGCATAAACAAATCTATCAGTTCAGTACTGTCAAATTCATGCAAAAAATGTTGGCCAAGAACAATAGAAATTGTACTACAGAAATTGTGTTGATGTATGACCCAATTATATGTTACATAAAATAGTGGTCCATGCCGTGGTGTGTACTATACTGACTCTGTCTCCCAGCCACAACTTTGTGGTTAATGTCCTATGATCTGCTGAAAGTGAAGAAATGGAGTCTGTTTCATGAAGGCATCATTGTAGCATTGTTTCCACACAGAACGTTCTATGGCCACAGCACTGCTTAATTCATCTTGAGAAGGATGACAATGGAAAAGTTAAATCTTCCAAAGTGGAAAAGCTTTGAATAAAATACCACACCCTCCACTTTGTGTGGTGACAGAACAATCTTGAAAAGGATATAGGTGCCGCCCTGTTGAAGTTAGTTCTGCAGACTCATCCATCATAGAGCGTCAACCCCAGAGAAGGCACTAAACTGGACATTGATATTGAAGGAATAACTCATTTAGTACATGTCATCAGCCGCTTCCTTCCGCCACCCCTTGAGCTGCAATATTGGCTCCACAATATCATGATGGCATGGCCCCAAAATAATGGGCCCTCTGGGATGCTTCTCTCCAAAGGATGCTATTGTGCTAATGAAGGTAACAGAGACTAGCTAGACCCTAATGCCACACCATCTCCTCAAGAGACAAACCAATCAATCAGCTACTAGGAGGATTTCATCTAGTGGTTTTTTTTTTTATGATGGAGGAGGCAGACACTCAAGCCCACAGAGTGAAGATTTACTGCCCTGACCATATAATTTTAGTTAGCCTAAGGAGATATCTGCTTTATCAAATTAGCATTGTCTCAGATCAAAGGATCCACAGACACACAGAAAGGTGAGTCCTGATATAATCTTCTACCACAAGTAATGGCTCTCAGAAGCTGCCCACCTGAGAGAAGAGGGAAATAGCTCTTTACAGGATCAGCTAAGACTTCACCTTGAGGATGGCATCCATTGTGACAGTGCTGTTTTTCAACATACAGAACACACTTTCAGTCAAAAGCCATTAAATGGTTTGTGGAATAAACGTCTTATGAGCACCTAATGATTACTGCTAAAAATGAACATTCTAAGAAATATGGGCCTTCAACACATTAGAGCTTGAAAAAGCATTTCAGCATTTTGGGTCACATTAAGTTTTTTAAGAAGGAAGATTCTCAAAATTTAATACATATAGCTTCAAATCACCTAATCTCACCTTAAATCATCTTCCTCATTTTTATTTCTATTTGCGCGTCTAAAGGCTGCTTTTGCTTTAAATATAGTCCAGGAAAAAAAAGTTGATAAAGTGTCTGATCAACAAAAATAAAATTTACTATCACAGAAAAATAAAATTGAAGGAACAAAGAGGAAATGGCTTGATCTTTAATTCTCCCATGTCCCATGTAGCCCTGACACAACCAGTTCACCTTTTAGTGTCTGCTCTTCCATATGTGTTAAATGGTACTCACAACCTTATGATGTAAGCATAGTGAGCAGATGAATAATTTAACATTAGATGATCTACACTCTGCCACACAATATTATTTTGAAGATGCCCATACATTATTCATCACTGAATGCACTTATCTGGCATTATAAGAGAATGCAAGCTCTCACAAAGTTCAGATTTTTTGCAGGTTGCAATCAGTTACATGCTATAGGGCATTTCTCACTGGAATTAATCCTACGTGATCTGTAGTGAAATATTTTAATGATCTTTGCAGATGATGAAACCAGCCTTCACGATGATACTAAACCTCACTGTATTTGCAATTTAGGAGATTCCTGGACTTTTGGGATTTGGTCTCATGGCGCTGATGATAGCACTTCTTATCTTTGTGTACCTCAAAGGTTGATACCACAGAGGAATCTGTATTTTGTGGTGGCACAGACTTGAGCTATACCCATGCCCTATTGGTAGAATTGGGTTGTCCATGGTTCTCACTGTCACCAGAGAATGAGATCAGTATAGGTTAAATGAGACAAACATTGTTAATTTGGTGAGCTTCTAATAGGTGTAGCCTCTCTGTAGACCTCTGGTTAATGGGAGTTTCCCCATGGAGTCCAGATTCTTGGTCTCCATTAGAGTTAAAAGTTTTTTTTTTTCTTTCCTCCAGTGTTTAAGCACAAAGCTGGGACCCATACCCAAGTGACTTGTTAGTGATATGATCCACGCCATATGCAATATCAATGATGGGATTTCTGGGCGAGTCTCCTCAGTCAACTGTCAAAATGCAAATGTAGGCCCAGGCCACCAAGTTTACTAGTAGTGTCTGGTGACAGAACAATCCTGGCACTAGCTTAAAGGTTTCTCAGGGTCTCTATATGGTGGTATACTCATAGGAAATAATAGCGTAATATATGTGTGTAGAGCACATATTGATCAGGTCTGCAATGATACCCAAATTCCCATTCATCTTGTGTCTGCTCCATGCACCTGAGGGTGCATAAAGATGCATCTATATCCTCTGACTCCAACTCTCCACCTTACAAGTTGCAGAACGTCTTTGTAAGAGACTACCTCTTTCCCACACAGTCACCTCGTGTATTTTTAAATCATTATGAAAATGGTGCAACGTCATGGTACCCAAAGCTAGCCTCACATGCTTAAAGTAGTGTATTGAAGGAGGGCATCTTGGCACATGCCTTTAATCCCAGTACTCAGGAAGCAGAGATAGGAGGATGGCTGCGAGTTCAAGGTCACCTTGAGACTACACAGTGAATTCCAGGTCAGCCTGGGCTAGAGTAGACCCTACATAGAAAAAAAAAGTGTATTGAGTACTCTCTCAAATGTAAACGTCCAGAGACACACCATTGATTATAAATATCATTGTTCTTTCCTGAGTTTTCCAAGGAGCTTTGGATAAGGAAAAGACATGGAGAGGTTTTCCAGGTGACTCCATAGCCTGTTCTAAATTACTTCTGGGGTGAGGATGCAGGATCCTTCTCTCTTAAAATAGATGCCAGCCATTGAATCACTGTAAAGCACGTTCTGAGCCACATTGGAGCCTCATGCCAGACTCTTCTGGTTTCCTGCATTAGCATATAGTTAAGTTCTCTACTCCAAGAAGAAGCCCGGAGACAAGTCCACTGTCAAAAATGTGTTTTTCCCTATGTGGGAGGTCAACAGCATTTCCACATCCCTGGCTGGGAAGAAGAAATGAGATGCCAAGTGTGACGCCCAGTAATCCCTCACCTCTCACGGCTTGATTTGGGAATTTTCTCTGAGGATGAAGAAGCTGACAAAAATGCTTTCAAGACGGAAATGGGTCTCCTAAACCTGCCTGAATTATTATTTTCTGCCTGAAAGCAATAAACATCTGTTTCCTTGATAAAGTAACCAGGCTCGTATTTGCGAGGAAAAAGTCATTTCGTTTGCCTCCAATTATGGGTTCTTCTGGAGCACATTACCCCGAGGGCTTTGCTCTGAGATGCTGAGCATTACCCCAACCTTCTGTAGTCCCCTGGGCATTTTGTCAGCCTGAGTTCCATGCTGGGAGATATTTCTCATACTGTACAATGTTGGCAAATGTCACTGAGAGCACAGAGAAGGGAAGAGCTATTCACCTGATGGAGATGTTTGGCTAGACCAAAGCTCAGAGAGAAATTTCTGAAGACATCAATAACTCTCATTCTGAATAGCCAGAGGACATCTTTTACCACCTGTGTAATCAGTTAAGTCAAGAAAGGGTGAGATTTTTTTTCTGCATGCCTGTGTGTGGGGCACTTCATGGGGGGTCCATGTGCACACATGTGGAGATGACAGAACAACCTCAGGTATCATCCTCAGTTCCAATCCACTTGTTTCGTTTTGTTGTGAGAGACTAGTCTAGCTGGAGAGTGGACTCCAGGGCTCCCATGTCCCTCTCTCCTCAGCAGGGAGAGGACAGGCATGTACCACCACACCTGGACTTCTCCACGGGCCTTGGGGATTGCACTCAGGTTCTCACACTGTGAGGCAAATATTTTGCCAACCGAGCTATCTTCCCAGATGGAAAAAGATTGAACTTTTGCCTTAAATTTTTAATTGGCTAAGATTTTTTATTGACAGGTTTATACATATATACAATTTATTTTGATAGAATCCCCTCCGGTTACCTTTTCTTGACGCCCTCTGTCTGCCTTCCCTTGAATGCCTGAGTCTCATTACCATACACGAAGCACTTAAAATCCATGTCCTTTACTAACAAAAATTTTTGTATTATCTTTGACTTAAAACTACAACAGAAAACTGTTCTTTCCATTGACTTTTCAATGATACTTTTTTGAGTATTACTAGATGCCAGGAATACTTTTGGCATTTAAGAGAATACGAGGAAACAAAATAAATTCATCCCTATCCTCTTGGAAATTATATCCTAGGCAATAAGTAATACTTGTAATATATAAGGAAATTACATAACGTTGTTAACTATAAAAAATTACCAATTGGGGCTGGAGAGATGGCTCAGAGGTTAAGGCACTTGCCTCCAGTGCCTAATTCCCCAGGACCCACATAGGCCAGATCCACAAGGTGGTGGCCCTGGTGCTCTCTCTCTCTCTCTCTCTCTCTCTCTCTCTCTCTCTCTCTCTATATATATATATATATATATATATATATATGTATATATATATGCTTGAAAAATGAATAAATAAAATATTTTTTAAAAAATTACCAATTCAACAGACAAGTGGAAATTAGAAAGATAGAGACAGGTATTTCTGGAGGATGGTTGCTAGGTATTGACCAGGATAATCTTCCTGGGGAAGGTGTCACTTAAGCAAGGGCTTAGGAGGTGAGGGGACACTCCAGGGAGATGGAGGTGAGAGGCAAGAGGCAGCAAGTTCAAGGCGCCTCAGGGAAGCTGATGTGCCTGGCGAAGAGCAAGAGAACAAGGAAGGAACAGGATGCGACGTCAGAGAGGATTCAGGAGGAGGAGAAAGGAGGTAGGTTATGTGAACCATTTCAGCCATTATGAGGGTGTTGGCTTGTACTTTGAATGAAATCATATTTCCCAGGGAATCGAGCAATGAAGCTACATGAGCTGACTCACATATTCAAAAGGTTGCCTAGGTTGGGCATGGTGGGGCATACCTTTAATCCCATCACTCTAAAGGGAGGATGATGGCTGTGAGTTCAAGGCCACCAGAGACTACATAGTGAATTCCAGGTCATCCTGGGCTAGAGCCAGACCCTACCTCAATGCCCCCCCCCAGCAAAAAAAAGATGCCTTGTTAAAAGAGATCATGGAACCACAGAATTGTCTGAGACTGGTAATCCCAGCTCCAAGCATGAGCCTCAGAAAATGGCAAGAACAGCACAAGCAGCAAGAAGTGCGGAACGCTGGATGTATCTTAAAGAGTCAGTGAGGTCTGGAGAGAAGAGGTGCATGAAGATTTCTGACGAGAGTAACTGGAAGAAAGCATGACATCCCATGAGGTGGGTAAAACTGTGAGAGAGATTTGAAGAAATCTCAGCTGTCTCCACCCACCTTCTTCTCATTGGCTACTCCCAACTGAAGTAAGCTCCGTTCTAGACACCTCATATAGATGCTGCACAGGCAGATGAATTTACAAGGACAGGCGAAAAACAAGAGCTTGCAGTATGAATTTGTCTGATGCCTGCTATTCACAACCATGGTCCTGGAACCCATTCCCAAGGGTCAGTGGAGACAGCACGAGCCAAAGACTGGGTCCTGGGAACACCAGAGACAAGGGAAGGAGACCAAGAGGTGTTGGTAAAGAGGAGGCAAACCCAGAAGAATAAATAAATAAAGATTTCACTAAAAAATTCTAATTCTGAGAAATGCAATCTGCACAGGAATCTACACAATTGCAACCTACATCTAACCTTTTAAGAGCTAGAAAGGAGTCCAAAGGTCAAGGACTTCCCTTCTTTCCCTAGCTTTTGTGACTGAGAGACATGATCCTTGCTTTGTAAGGCTGACTGATTTATTTATTGGTTGTGAGACCAAGGTGAAGAAACGATATAAAAGAGGAGGGGTTATAAGCGTACCAAATGCTGGTGAGTAGCAAGGTGGAGACTGAGACTTTTTCCCTGGGCTTCCCAGTGTGAATCTTGCCAATCATCTCATTGACAGCCAATTAAGGACTGAGCCTAAGACTGAAAATGACGAAGGAGAAAGGGACGGTGAGAGCGAAAAAGATATGGGAAACTTGGGTAAGTTCTTTTGCAAATCAATAAAAAGAGTGAAAGTTGGTGAGATGAATAGAAGCAAACTATGTCTTTTGTCCTTTAACAGTTTTTTAAAAAGAGGTTTTTTTTTTTATGTTATACTGATGGAAATAATCCAGGAGGAGAAACCATAATATATATGGACCAGAGAAGACTATTCTCTGCTGGGGGAGGAGGAAGAGCCAATGGGACACGGTCAGTCTGGTAATCGCTGGTGTGAAATGCGAACACAGATGGTCCATGTGCTTCTAAAGTGCCCATGCTGGTGGCCACAGTGTGTGTGTGGCAGAATCTCTTTCAAGTGCTTCTCTTAGTGAGGTCAGAAAGGAGGTCGTGGTTGGTGGGGGCAGTGATGGGATGGAGTGGATTTGTGGGATCGCTGGTGATGACAAAGTGAAGCCACAGGCATCCGCTGGGAGGCTGTGGACACCCATGCTCGGGCCTCAGAGTGGAATGAAAAACTGCAATGTAACAAGAGCCCCAAGTGTTTCCGAGGCTCTTGTTGTTTGTGGAGTGCTGGTCCTGGTGGTATATCATAGAAGAGTAGGAAGGACAGGAACTTCTGAGTCAGATAAATTGAATTCTAAGCCTGCCATGTTGAAATAATATAATTCCCAGAACCGTAACCACTGTGTGAACGTCTCCTTATCTACAGATGAGGGGAAATATTTAATATTATTAGCACATCATGTATAAAGGTTGTAACAATACAAACAACAGGTAGCATTTACTGAGCACTCCATCTGTCAGGGTCTTGGCAGGAACTAATTCACTCACATGGTTTCAATAAGTGACTCTCATCTCTGGCTTCATTACCTGCAGAGGCCTTGAACAATGGCCTCTCTGCAGGTCCATCACACCCCTCTCTGGAGATGAGTGTCCAGATAGTAGTGGTTCTCAAAGGCTCCTGTGGTGGTGATGATGTAGAGAAAGTTTTGGTAACCTCAGGAGTTAAGTGGTTCCACTTGCAAGAAAGGGACTGCTCCCAGAGATTTGGGCAGAAACCTTCAAGTGAAAATGGAAGAGTGAAGCACCTAGGGACCAGCGAATGGAGGGAAGGCATTAGTTTACTTGGGGAGGAGAGGCAAAAGGAAAGACACAGAGCTGCAACAGGAGACAGAGCCAGCTGCAGGAGTTCTGGAGAAGTGGCCGGGTTGCTCTCAGGAGGAGCAGGGAGGAAGCTGAGGATCCTGTCTCCACCCACCTTCTTCTCATTGGCTACTCCCAACTGAAGCTGGCAGGAAAGGGACTTTGGATGATGTAGTTCTTCACAGTGGTCCCTGCTCCTGGGATAAAACAGACCAGAGAGAGGTTGCTGAGGGGTCAACTGTAGAATAATGGGCAGATGCACTTACTGTGGGCTGGGCTCGCATCCAAGCACTTGGATTACCATTTTAGTAAATGGCTTCAGTCTTCTTTATTATTATTAAAACCCAGTACTTTTTTATTGAAGAAAAATGTATACAAGTCAATTAGTTACTGGAGACAGTTAAATATTTCTTAGTTTAAACTTGCACGATCACCAGATGAATACATCAAGTTGTTCTTGGAAAAAGCTGAGAGCTGGGTTTCAGCACCACCTTCCGTAGGCTAAGGAGAGTCCTGATAATAAGTTGAATTCAGAGCATAATGTGGATAAACAACACGATGTGACTCTAATGATACAGCTTTCCAATTTGTACTCAGAAAACAATATAGGAAGACACCATCGGTACCTACGTTGCTGATCCTGATGGAAATCTATGACATAAACCCCATGAAGAAATCGACAAGACCAACTATATTTATCAGCTCTTCTGTCCTCTGTTGTAAGATGTATTACCAACAAAATAAGCAAGAAACGTGTTTTGTGAGTGACTGATGGCAGGAGAGAACCACTTCTGGAAATGCAGAGAGTGAATACAGAGCACATGATATACGGTAGATATATTTCAGAGTTATTTAGCAGTTGGCCAGTGCAACCTGCAGGATCCCACACTTAGGATGGGGAGTTTTACTGGTTCCGGATTTACTGGTGGGTTCTCAGCAGTCTGCAGGAAGACAAGCCACTCTGGGGTGGGCAGTTCAGCAGGAGGAAACAGTCTTTCTCACCAGTGCTTTCCTTTCTCTGCACTGACCCTGTTCCACTTCTGGAACAAAAACACAGAGCTCGGGAAGGCTAGGACAGGGCTGAGGTGTCGGGATGGGGACGGAGCAGAGCCCTTGATATGATGTAAAGGAGATTTAGCTTCCTCTGACTCCACCTGTTATCATTTGAATGTGAAATGCCCCCTATAACCTCATTGTGATTAAACAACACAATCCCCAGCTGGTGGCAATTTGGGAGGCAGTGCCTTGTTAGAGTTGCTTGGGGTGAGCCTTGGGGTGTTATAGCCCAAGCCCCACTTGTCAGAGCTAGCTCACTCTTGCTGTTACCTTCCAACTGCCGTGGCAAGATGTGATTCCCTGTCTCTGCTCTGCTGTGCTTTTCCTGCCACGATGAAGCTTCCTGAAATAATCCCTTTTCTCCGATCAGCTACTTTGGGTCAGATGTTTTGTCCCAGCAACAAGGAGTTAACAGCAAACACCACCATGCTCTCATGAATGGTGATACGAACCATTAAAATTCATTACTAAGCATCACATTTGGAGAACATGCCAAATGCCTGTGAGAGACGGATCATACTCTTAAAATAACCTGGATGTCTATTTGGCCAGCACAGGATTGCCCATTGATTAATTAGTTTAATTCTAAAAAGACCCAGTTTTCAGGCCACACAGAGCAATTTATTCAAATTTAATTTATTTTTAACTGAAACATAAAAACTTAAAAAAGAGTGAGTCTTCTTAAGAAGGGAGGATCGTGTTGTTAGAGGGCTCTAGAAAAAAAGACAAGTCCCCCAGCTTGCCACTCTTTTTTAATACTGAAATTCAAGCACTGTGACAAGTCCATGGGATTAGGTTTCCCCAAATCCGACTATAACCTTCTGCATCCAGGCACTCTACAGAAGAGTTAATGAGGCTGCCTCAGCACCAATGCTATTTATTTAACATGTGTTACAATCCCAGCTGACACTGGCTAATGAGTTTATTATTGCCGTAGAGTTAAAGCTCTCCCACTCAATAAATGTAAACTCACGTGTCAAAAATGAAACAGATTCAGTGGAGGTGTTTACATGGCCTGGATGGATTCTCGGGTGGCCTGGCTGTCTTGGCCTGGTGCCAGTCCTCTGATTTTTACCCTGAAGGATACATACAGCCTCACTTGATTTAGATGTCAGAATAGGGAAGGCTATCAGTTTGAGAAATCAACTGAAATGTACTAGTAAATTGCTTTGGATATCTTCACCTTGCTTTGTAAAAAAAAAAAAAAATCACTGCTCTCATACTGACAAGGGGCTAAACAATGATTCCCATAGACATTTTGGAGTGTGTTTTATCAAAGGAAATGTCCTCAGAGCGAAAGCTTGCTGTGTTTTGTGCTTTATCTGTACAGAAAAGGCCATTTAAAGAAATTTAATGCCAAGACTGTAAGATCTGCATTCCTCGGGAATGACTATTTAGGGCATTGTCTTTATATATGAAGTAAGCACACAGAATATTTGAGTGAAGTTCATTCAATAGTCCAGATGTACTCACTAGAAACTCAAAAGTCTTCAGTCACATTGAGGAGGCTGACCTGGAGAAAAAGCACCACTGTATTCACAGCTATATTCTCTGCTTCCTAGAAAACGACCATTTCCAAAAGTTATCACCAAGGGCTGGAGGCCCAGCAATATGGAGGTCTACCACATGTCACCTTCTTGCTGGCCAAACGCAAGGAAAACTCATCATCCCTTTCAAGATTTCACTAAAAAATTCAAATTCTGAGAATTGCAATCTGCACACGAATCTACACAATTACAACCTACACCTAACCTTTTAAGAGCTAGAAAGGAGTTCAAAGGTCAAGTACTTCCCTTCTTTCCCTAGCTTCTGTGATGCAGAGACAATATGACCCTTACTTTGTAAGGCTAACTGATTTCACTTCACTTGATCTCCATCTGTCTAACACATGTATGAAAATGTCATGGTTGAACCCATTGGTTTCATATATATATATATATATATATATATATATATATATATATATATATATATATATGTGTGTGTGTGTATATATGATATTTATGTTAGTATTTTGTTTAAAAACCGAATGCTGTAAGGACTAGAATTGAAGCCTCCCTTCCCCTACTACCCTCTCATAGGTTGGCATTTTGCTAGACTGGCATAGCTCTGCTTTAATTATGCTATTTCTGGAGAGAAGCTCAACTTTCTGTGGAAGTTTCCTATTGTTACACAGACAACCTTGGTGCTTGAAAACACTATTAACAACTAGGTCTTCAGATTTCTTACCCATGGAAAGTTCTCTTTCATAGCTGTTTCAATCTATGCATCTCCTTATATTTTCTTGAGGTATGTGGTATTTTGATGACTTTTGCTCTAAAGGAAATGATCCCCTGGCATCCACACCATAGTGGTAGTGGGGGGACATGTAATCAGAAAACCAGCAGCTACTAAAACTGCTCTGGTGATCAGCAGCAGGGGATTTGTAATAGACACAAGACTCATGTATTAATGGAAGGCTGTGTGATGCTTTGATTCATTCATTCGTTGTACACTGTTGAAGACATGACAAACAGGTCTATCTTCTCAGACATTTACCTTTTCTACTCAAAATGTTTTCACTCAAACACTCAAAATGCTTTTCCTCGGCTTTTTGAAAATTCACAGCACATTACCAATATCTCTAGGCATGCTATTTGTAATAGAACATCAGAATTACTTCTCTTCTCTAACTAGAACAGTAAACTTTTACCAACTTTTGTTCTTGTCTCACCTTCTCATACTCTGGTAACTATCATTCTATAAATTTCTATGGTTTTCTTTAGATTCTACAGAAAAAGTGAGCAAAGCTTTTAATGAGAACAATGACAACTCTAAAAGGGCTTCTTTGGGCTAAAGGAAGAGCAAGAAATTGCATAATTTTTACCAGAAATGAATGATTATCAATACTTACCAAGAGATTAAAATATTTTAGACACTTCATTGATGCTGGAAGTGTACAGGAGTTTTAAAGACTCTTCTAAGTTGCCCTTAACAATGGTGCAGAGGATGCAGTTCTGCGTCCAGCACATCGGCCCAGAGGGTTGTGTCCACAATATATCAACTACACAGTTAACAACTTTTTAAAAAAATTAACCTCATGTAAATCTTTCCTTCTGATTGGAGTTAGAACATCTTTTAAAAAGTACCATATATAAGATGACTGAAATACTGGTTTTGGCTAAAGCCTAAAGTGATTTCTGAATTTGGGATTTTAGTGCTGAACTTGGGCTTTTTCAGAAACTGGGGAAAAGACTTTCCCAGCTTTCTGCACCATTATAGAAGTTTGCTATATGACTGTGGATACAGGACATGGTGCTTTATGGGTCATAATTTTGTCTGACACATGTTCTATTTTATAGGCCATCTGATAGCCAGGTTCTCTACTGTGCACCCCTTTTCTACATCTTGCCACCTCTACGTTGTTTATACCATAGATTTGGTAACAATGATGCATAGGTAACAAATACAGAAAAAGCCCACTTTTCTCTGTCATAGCAGATGGGATATTTGTATATAGTAAAACATGTATAAATATACACACTCAAACTCTCCAAAAAACCAATACAATTTGCCATAAATAAAAAAATATAAGAAGATTATAAGGAAACAGTAACCATGAATTATATTATGATTCTATGATTGTGGTCATTAAAACCTTAACACATTAATTTATGTGGAGAGCCTCAAAAATTTTCCCCAAGCAAGTTTGAAAGTTGTTCAAAATGACTCACTATGGAGAATAGGTAGACTTATAGTATGGCTTCTTATTCGACAAACAATCATCACTCGCTCCACAATTTACCTTGATCTTTCCTTAAATAGTGACTATTTGTCTTGTTTCTGTCATTTCCACATGAGAAAGGCAGACCAAACAGTAAAGGTGAATTTTAGAAAAGAGTTATTAGATTTCTTTTTTTTTAAAAATATTTTATTCATTCATTTTCAAGGGGAGAGAGAGAGAGAGAGAGAAAGAGAGAGAGAGAGAGAGAGAGAGAGAGAGAGAAAACACACCAGGGCCACCACCTTGTGGGTCTGGCTTATGTGGGTACTAGGGAACTGAACCTGCGGCCTTAGGCATTAGAGGCAAGTGCCCCAACTGCCGAGCCATCTCTCCAGCCCGAGTTATTAGATTTCATTGGCTGAACTCTGGAATACTTGTCACTTTATACCCTGATCACTTCTGGCCCTCATGCATTCATGACATCGCTCACAATCTAACACCACAGGGCCATATTGTGCCCATGCTTTTGTTTGCCTGGAGCCCTTGCTAGTTTCTAGAATAGTCCTGAGCAGGAGACACTTAGGGTTCCTTAATTAGCAGGAATTTCGCTTCAACCTAATGTCATTAAAATGATAATGGAGAAGACATCACACTAAGGAGCTTAGAGACCCTGAAAGACAGAACAGCTGTTGTCACTCGACTTGTAAATTAAACTCCTAGCTGTGAATTTCAACAAATTAGATGAGTTTAGCTAATTGTCTCTATAATTCATTACTGATGAGTCACAAACTTTGTCATATTTCTGACATTTTCAGACTCAAGGGAATTTTTTTTAACATGAACCTGCTGTGTATAGACAGATTTTCAAAATCTTGGCTAAGCAGGTCATGACAAGTCCTGCTGGCCTCCTATCTCCCTCGTGGGGCTTTGGAGCCTGTTACCCTCTGAACAGAAAGTTAGTATCTGAGTGACCTAACCCCTTGTTGAGGATTGTATGAGCAAGGCTGTGGTCTGAATTTGGCAATGGTCATCTTGTTTCTTCAGTTCACTTGAGCTTTTAAAAATTGGGTTGGAGAGATGGCTCAGAGGTTAAAGGTGCTTGCTTGCAAAGCCTGATGGCCCTGGTTTGATTCCCCAGTATCCTAGTAAAGCCAGATGCACAATGCTGCACTTATTTTTGGAGTCCATTTGCAGTGGCAGAAGACCCTGGTGTCCCTATGCATACTCACTGACTCTCTCTCTCTCTAACAAATAAATAAAAATATTTTTAAAAATATGAAGAACAGGAGAGTTCTGTGGGAGCTTAAAGGTCAGCATTCTAGGGGTTATTATCTTATAAAACAGCAGGTAGAGTAAGAGATAAATGATGAGTGAGGTGGAAAAATTATTTCATAAATTAAGGGATTGTAGAGGTTTCTTGCCTATTGATTCAGCACTTATGCACAGTTCTGATTTTGATTTCCAATGGCAAATTAAGGTAAAAACTATTTTTTTTTTTTTTTTTTTGCTATTTTGGAGCCTTTCCAGAGACCCAAATGTAGTGGAACCACTGGCCAGGGACTTAAACCTCCGAAACTGTGAGCCCAAATAGACTTTTCTTCTTTAATAAGTTAGTGAGTCTCAGGTATTTGGTACAGTAGTAGAAAACAGACTAGTAGTACATCTTACCTTCCCAATTTCCAGCTACACATTGGAGCTCAGAGTGTCTTTGTACTTTGTTTACAACATACCTCATGCTCTGCACACACTAATTTTTGTCACATTAGTAGCTGTCCTGGATGTACATTTCAACCAGAATTCACTGGGTTTAAGTGTGGATAAAAGAAAGGTCGCTTAAAGCGAGGTGCTTAGAATTCCTCAGGTAGAAAATGACCCCATTTACATCCTGAATTTACTGTGAAAAATTGAGCTACCTAGCACATATTTAACTAGAATTTCCTTTATGTTTGCAATTCATTAATGAATGCCAAGCAGCTAAATGAATCTTCAAACAACCAAATAACTGCTTTTCATTATCTTGGTGACCCTTTAAGTCTTGAGGGCAGAGCTAAATTGAGACTTAACATATAAGCACATTGTCCAGCGGAAGTTCTGAGATTGAATTTAATAACTCAAAGAACTATGCGAATAAGCAGAACCTGAGTAGCCCAGGGGTTGCTCTGACTGAAAAGGGGCATCTATTTTTGAGATTTTTTAGGAATGCATTCTCAGTGATGATATCTAAAATAGTAACAGCTCAGTGACCACAGCATATATCCACAGTGCTTCTGGCTTTGAATACCTGGGGCACAATGGATGTTGCCTGCAAGATAGGATTGTCAGGGCTGGGATGCTCTCCCTCAACCTGAGATGCAGAAAACCTGACTCAATTCCTATTCCATGATCTGACTCATTCTAGCATATTTGCTTATCTTGTACAGAGAGTAGAAGCACAGTGCCTCCATTCTAAGACCAGGTGGTGCTCACACCTGTACCAGCTGTTCCCTGGTTGGGGTTTTACCTAGAAACTGCTATGTATGATGGGCGTGCTCTTTATGCAGAACTGGAATGGAAGGATTCACTAGGCTTTTTATAAAGGCCATTCATTCTGTTTTATACATTACCCTACAGATGACAATTATGATATTCTAGTTACATCCTCAGAATGAAGAGTCACCAGATGTAAGCAGAAGGTACATTTAAGCCCTGTGCTTGCTCCACATATGATGGTCTTCCTTTTCAGTCCTCTGCTGGGAGCAAGGCCTACAGGTCTGTTGCTTGCAAAGCCCATGGAGGGTAACAGCAGCCCCCAAAAGGGTTTCTTTCCTTTTCAAGAAGCTCTCTCATTTTATGCATTCAGTTCCTCTAGTGTATTTCAATAGTGTTGAAGGTATATGTTGATTGTTTATATTATATATAAATATATATATTTATATAGTGAATATAATATATTCACTATGTATTATATTCACTATATATTCATATATAGGAATATATATATATATATATATATATATATATATATATAGTGACTTGATTTAATGTTTTCTGAACCTAATAGCTCAATCAAGTAATAGCACAAAACAATAAAAACATTTCTTCATTTCTAAGCATTGGGATCTGTCGTAGTCAGCCACAGGCCGCTGGGATGAATCTCCAAAGCACGCACGATAATGGGGAGGAAAAGTATTTATTGAGGTATCAGACCCAGGGTAAGTTAAGGGAAAAAAAGCTGGCCCCCTTTTCACAGATCCAAGCAGAGACAGAGACAGAAGCCCAGCACCAGCACCAAGCAAGCACATTGTAACACACTCCCAACTAACTAAAGGAACTCCAGGCTTGAGCTCAGACTGCTTTTTGCATATGTATAGCTAGAATTCCAGACCCACCCCAGACGTACCTTAGGGCTGAACCCTAGGCTCTGGCCAAGGTGACACACTTCCTCTAGCCAGAACTGGCAGGAGACAATTTATAATTTTAATAAACCCTTAATTCTTTTGGGGGACATTTATTCAAAACTACCACAGGATCTTAGGTGAGATAACTTTCCTACCATTTGGGAAGGTACTGATAAACATTAAGAACTTAATAGATTGACCAACATGCAAGAAGGGCCAAGGGAAGGGTGACCAAATGGAACAAACAAAAAATTTACTTTAAAATGTCTTTGATGAGTTTGTGGAGTGTGTTGTGCAAGTGTGTTTGCATTCAGAATCTTGAATGCAAGCGGGACATACTGATTCCAGACCAGTGTGACAGAAGGAAGTTGGGAAACAAGAATGTCATGAGCACAGTGCAAACATATATTGAGGGCTGGAGAGATGGCTCATCGGTTAAAGGTGTTTGTTGGCAAAGCCTGGTTGCCTGGGTTCAATTGCCCAAGTATCTATGTAAAGTCAGATACACAAAGTGGCCTTTGTGTCTGGAGTTTGTAGTGGCAGGGGGCTCTGGTGCCCATTCTCTCTTGATCTGCCTCTTTCTGTCTCTCTTATAAATAAATAAATAAATCCAAAAACATAGATTAAATAACATGAATTCATAACTTATGTAGGTTAATTTGCAAGCAGTGAGAGATAGAAGTGAGACAGAAAGAATGGTTACACCAGAGCCTATAGACACTGCAAGAGATTTCCAGATGCATATGTCACTTTGTGCATCTGGTTTTACATGGGTACTGGGGAATTGAACCTGTATCATTAGGCTTTGTAGGCAAGTGTCCTAAGCACTGAGAAATCTCTATAGCCTAAACACAGGTTCTTTATCACAATCTTAACTACTATTGTTAATGTATATAACAGTAACACACATATGTATCAAAGATAGGTGTTTATATTTATATACATATGCATATACATGAGTGTGAGAGACAGAATGCCTACAGAGGGGTAAAGGGATTGTTCAAAGAGGTCTCATGGAGACCGAAGCAGAGAGCTGATAGAGATGCAGAGACCTCCATGGGGAGAGGAGGAGTTGTTTGATAACCAGTAGCTGGAGAGACCAGTAGCAGAGTCAAGCCACAGGTTGGAGATGAGCCTCAGGGTTGTTCCACTGCAGGACCATGGAAGCCATACAGGTGAATGGAAGGTCTACATCCAGACAGACAAATGGGCAGAATGATGGACAGGCAGCAACTTGATAGGCCAATGGGAACACTGGAACCTTTTCTCTGGCAGATCCAGGAGTTCCATGCCTGTTGGTTCCTTCATCCGCCCAGCAGGCAGTCAGTGGGGCGTCACCAGTTCAGAGTAGGTGTTCTCCTTCAGTGAGGGTGCTGCACCCTTTCTTCAGCTTAGTGTGTCTGATGAATTTTCAGGCCTGGTTATATTGATGTAATTTGAATGTATCATGTGTTCATATGGTCCCAATATACTGTGATGAATTTATAGGCTGGCACCCGTTTTACTTTTAGGAATAAGATATCAGTTGGTGCTTTGTGGGTATTGCTGGCCTGGTGGTGGTGGTGTTCACGTGCCCACTAAGGTGTACAGTCATCCTGTTTCAATATTTGCACTCAACATGAAATCAAAGCTGTTTATAAAATGGAGTCTCCCAGGGCAAGGCACAGCCTGAAAGACCACTGTTTTACACAAAATGGAGTGACTTAGAACAGAGCACAGCCTGGTCTCAATAAAGAGCATATATGCTTATATAACAAGAGTGATTTATAGGCAAAGACTGCAAGAACTAAATACTGTCCACATAGGTTACCCAAGCAGGAGGCCAGGCTCGGAAGTGACAACTGAGAAACTGAAGAACACTTGAGGGAGAAGAACCTTTTGGGGGAGCAGAAAAAAAGATTATGTAGGGGCAAAGGAATGAAACTAAATGCCTTTCTTTATGTATTTGAAAGGTCTTCAGAGACAACCTTCTGAATTCCAAATTAGCTGATTCATCCATTACCATGATCCTGAAAAACCAAAAAAAAAAAAAAAAAAAAAATTAAAATGCCCAGCCATAAACCCTTGAAATGATTGCATTTGCAGTTCAGAAAGGAAAAAGTTGGGGATAAAATTTTTGATTAGATGCTGGGAAAAATCTTTCCACTTCCAGATGGTGAGAGATATTAGCTCATGAAGGAAGCCCCTGGGGGAGTTGACAGAAATCACTGTGAAGCTCTTAAAAAAATCAGGCCCCTCAAAGTAATGGAAAGCACAACAGAGAGAGAAGGACTGTGTTAACAGAGATGAAAACACAGTTACCCATCATCCCTCCCCATCTCCTTCTGATGCTACTGTTGGGGGCACCCACACGTTTTCAGACATCAAGCTCTTGAATTATTCCTTCACCAGGCTTTTAAATCTCTATCTCTCTTTCTGTCTCATCAGCCAAACAGTTGTCAATTCCAGTTTGCATCGGTTTCCTTTGCATTACTACTCTTTCGAGGTCACTCATGGCCTCTTTACAGATGACATACAGGAATTCTGACCTGTAACTTTATCCCCTGTATCTGCCCTCCTGACCCCTTCCTCATATATCTATCAGACTTACTCTCTTCAAGTATAACCTAGATAATGCCATCTCCTTGTTTAGAAAATAAAAAATAAAAACACACTGCTTCTTCAAATAGAAACATTCTGGCTGATGAACAGTGAAGGTGAGACAAAATGTCATGACTCTATAAGCCATGGTCACATAATGGATCTGGTCACTGATCACCAACCTAAAGTCATTAGGCAAAGATCTGAAAATGTCTACCTTAAGGACAGTATAGGGCTCATACCACCTGACCCATAATTCAAATTGAACATCACGCAGAACAGAGGCAAAATCGCTCCTTCTGAGAAGAGCATCCAACTCAACATATGAGGAATTCTGGCCAAAACAATAAAAATAAAAAAATGAAGCTCCCTACAAACCCACACATAGCTACTAATTCACAAAAATATGAGGGAAAGTCCAATGATAGCAACCAGCAAGAAAGAGAATGTCAAACTATTTAAGAATTAATGACCCAGTTTCTTCAACAAATAAAAGGCGAGGAAATTGCAAGATTACTCTACAGAGTTAATGAGACCTAAGTGATATATAAGACGAAGTCAATGAGTGGAACTAGTTAAAATAGCACACAGTGTGTGGTATAGGATTCAGTATTGAAACTGAGGATGGAATGGACTTACAGCCTACTAAGTAACATTTAAACCTGACCACATTGTTCATGGGCTAAAAGATTCAGCAGTGGTATTGTGTCTAGATTTTTAAGGTATTCTTACATTTTATAAATAAAAAAAGGCATGGAGTCTTGGAAAAACTGAATTATAATATATGAGATTAGCCTGAAATTAATCAAGAGAGATAGGGAAATGAGTCGTCTTAGAAAAAAGAAAGTGAGCATGAATGATAATTGTTAAAGTTCAGCAGTCACTACATAGATTTCATCATACAATACTTGCAGGTTTATAGGTGCTTGAAATATGTCATAACACAAAGTTTTACAATTTTAATTGACAAATAAATACAGTGGACAATACTGCTGCAGGAAGAGCCAGAAAGAGACCTGTGTGACAGAGAAAAGTAAAACACATTACCAGAAAAGACAGCTGTTGAACCCAGTGACTGACTTCAGGTTGTGTTTGGTTTGCTTTCATTTGTTTTCACTCCTGTAGATTCAGAGATGTGGGAAGTTGCTAGTTACAGGCACTTCAACTTTCTGCTAATTTTGAAGGATATTTTTTTTCTCAACTACAGCTGAGTATTTGGAGGCAACTATGGGATATAATGTAATTACTCCCGGGCAGGGATTGAAGAGTGTGTACTGTACTGATTCCTGAGGATCTGCAGGGATGTGAGGAGTGTATGTACTTCCTCCTGAGGGATTGCAGGGATGTGAGGAGTGTACTGTAGTTACTCTTGAGTTCCATTGCTGAAATTATACTAAGATAGTTGTTCTTCAACTTCTATCTGTTATTCTGTTGAACCATTCCTTCTTGGTGCACAGAAAATGTCTTTATTAATAAGTACCTTCATGGAATTTCTTAGAAGTTTATACCACATTTCTATGACAGATTTTTTTTTGACTAGTAACACGAAGAAGCATCGTATGTCAATGGCATGACCACTGATCAAAATGTACTTAAACAATACATCTTTTCTAGAAGAATTTAATATCCTGGATCCTAAGATAAGGCAATAAACAAGAAGTCAGTGTTCTTGGAAAACTGGATCTCTGGTTGAAGGCTTTCTTCATGGTCTTCCTAAAGCATTCTTTTGTAGAATATAAAATGAAGCATGGAATAGTGAAGTGACCACTGAAGCTCCATGGCTGGGTTTTTAAATTTTATTTATCATTTTTCTTTCTAATTTTATTTTTAAATTTTTTTGGAACTCTAATATATGAACATACTTTGACATATGAATTTGTCATATTCCCATCAGGTCATTCTGTTCCCCTCTCGCCATCCCCTATTCCACTGAAAACCTTTTCTTTCAAGGTAGTCTTTCCTCTCTCTTGATGTCTCATTCCTTGTGTCCTCCTCTGTCCTCTTTGACAAATTGTGTATTGATACAGAGCAGTGCAAGTCTTGTGGGGCACCAGTAACAGTCAGGTCCTGAATGCAACTGATGGTTCATGTCAGATCCCAGTATGTATATGCACCCTATGCCTCTCTCATTATTTCTGCCAACTCTTCCACTATGTTCCCTGAGCCTTGGAGGGATGACAGAGATCTCCCGTGTTGAACTCCTGGAAGACTTATCTTCTGCATTGATGAGTTTTCCCGCTTTCACTGCTACCTAGAGAATCTTGTCTATGGAGCTGGTAATAGATACAAAGGAGACTCAAAGCACATGGTTGTCTTTTCATAAATGCCAGCACACTGCTCATTTTACCTAGTCAAATGTAGGAGTAGGAGCTGTGCAAGTTTGGGGACACTGATTAATCTGGCTCTTGGTGGGGTGAGGGTCTTTGAGAAATTAGAAAGATGTAACAAATGTAACAATCATCTCAACTCTCATACTCAGACTCTGAAACTGAGAACTTCACTCTTTTTGCTTCTAGTCTATTTTCCTTTAAAAAATATACAATTAAACCTTTGAAAATCTGTAAAGACTCTGTCCAACAGCATCCCAAGTACTAGTGCTATTTTCATGCCCATTTCCTAAGAGTAATGAGAGCAATACGCATAATTTTGAATTTATAGCATTAATGCCACAAAAATTAACAAGGAAGAGATGAGGTTAATGATGTATTTTATATAATTCAAATTTTTCAAAGTATTTTCAACAATCAACATTTAAAAAGGAGTTACCTTTTTTTATCCTGTTTTTGTTTTTAAAGTAAGTTTACACTTTTAACATGTCTCATTTGGAGTATCTGTAACCCAAAGATAAATAATTATATGTACCTAGTGGCTAGAATTGTACCAGGCAAGCTCTCTACATTTTAAAAATCGCTTTATGTATGTATCTATGCACATATACATACATATATAATGTACAGTATTATTTCTACACCGTGAATTTAACTGTTTAACTTATATAACTATACTGCTATTGTTGTTAATCTCTGCATTTCTTTCTTACCATTTTGTATTTAAGTTCTGTTTGGGATAATGTATGTGCATCAAATTCATTAAACCCATGTTATAACTCACTGTGCAAGTGGAAAAGAATTTACTTATTCATAGTTTCATTGACATACATTTATGCTATTTTCAATCTTTTGCTTTTATAAATTAATATGCAAAATATTGTGAAATCTCTTAAATCTGGTAAGTACAGGGGTTATTAAGAAGAATTAAATAATTGTCCCAAGTCACAATGGGATATGACTATATCATTGCTGGCCTTAAGGAATTTGTGGAATAGTTAAGTGATTTTCATTTGGGAGGTAGTGTAATAAAAATCCTTTAAATGACTTGTCCAGACTATGTACCTTCAACTGACCTCCGCATACCACCCCCTGATATCCCAGGAGATGAGAAGGCACTAATGTGGAATTTCAAATCTTGAAGTTTGATAGTTAAATACTCTCAATTGCTCCCCAGTGTTCTGGGAATTAGCTCACCACAAGGGACTTCACTGTCCTCACATATTCCAAGAATGTCTTCCCTGTGTACCATATAAGAGTTGTTGTGGGGGCTGGAGAAATAGCTCAGCAGTTAAAGGCCCTTGCTTGCAAACCTGATGGCCCAGGTTTGATTCCTCAGTACCCCCATAAAGCCAGATGCACAAAATGGCACATGCACCTGGAGTCTCTTTGTGGTGGTAGGCCCTGGCATGGCCATATTCATTCATTCACTCACTCATTCATTCATTCATTCATTCTCTCTCTCAAATAAATAATATTTTAAAAAAAGATTTATTGTGGAGCCTTTCTTAGTGCTTCATTGTTTTTTTTTTAAATTCCAGGTTTTCTCCCCTTCTTTGAACTGTTTCTTGTTTCTGAAAAAGCGCTTCCTTTTGCAAAAGCTTAATAAAGTCATCTAGTGGCTGTGTAATACAGTCGTCTTTCACACTCCTGGTGCCATGACTTGGATATGATCACACCTTGTGTTCTCATATTCCTTTTTGTTCCACAGATGAAAAGAAGCCTCTTAGTCACTTTCTCTCACTGTGCTCCAAAATTGTGTGCTCTGGACCCATGTCTCTTGGTAGTGTGGCAAGGACTTGGCCATCTTTTTGCATGCTCACTTGATTTCTGGTTCAGTTTTCTTTTGCATCTGTGTTGTGTTCATTTTCAGGTGGTCTCTAACAATTAATGATTAAAAGTGATCCTGACTTTCTGGTATAAGAGTCACAGATAACTTGGCTTGTTAGTCTTTGAGCATGGAGTCTGTACTGAGATCAAATAAATTAAGGATTCATAGGCACCATGAAGACACAGAACTTTGAATGGACCCACTGAGTTTTGCAATTATGTGTTTACACATGACCCATGGCAGAAACTTCAGAATAAAGCTATAAGCTTTCTGTGTATGCATATTTATATATCTGTGATTCTGAAAGCCCTTGCTTCTCTTTGGATGAATACATATTAGCTCTCTAATTCAGGATGCTATTTCTAGATTATAAAGTCTTGTAAAGGAGCTCTATTCCTATTGAATTAGAGATAAATGAGGACTGATGTAAGTTGGATATTCCTAAAATTTCTGGA
>PVHP010005294.1:0-24916 GCA_004024765.1 Zapus hudsonius
GAGTTCAGAGAGGAAAGGTGGGTATTGGAGCAGGTGCTTCAACTTCTTCTCATTTCCCCCTAAGGCACCAGGCGATAGGGGAACCAAGATCAGGGGAACTAAGATCCTGAGAGGGGGTAGAAGAGGGAGAGGGGGAGGATAAAGAAGGGGCAGTAGCCGGGGGGAGGATGTGGGGGGGGTCTGTAAGGGGGTGGTTGAGACGTCATAAGGTCAATCAGATCCTCTCCATCTGTGGATAAAATGGGCTTGGTTTTCTCAATTACCGGGTAGAGGGAAGAGGTAGTTGTCAGAGTTGGAGTAGGAGTGTCAAGGGTGAGGGGAGCATGAGGGAGTTCAGGTGGAGGAGGGATAGAGGGGGAGGGGGAGGGGTAGATGAAGGGAGCCAGCCAAGCAGGCGGTCCTGGGAGGAAAATCTTGTCTTTGACCTGTAAAATAATAGATTTGTTAAAAGTACCTTCCTTTGGCCACATTAAAAGAGGGCCATTCAGCGGTGCAGAGAGTAATCCACTTCTTTCTTCTGATCTCTACTGATAAATTATGAGTCCTCTTTAACGTTTCTTTCCAATGATCTATACTTAGCCTCAAGGGGGTGCTATGTGACTGACCCATCACAGGCGCAATTAACACAAAATAAAACACACAGACACAGAGACACAAACTAGTAGAGAGAGAGAGGCAAATGCGGCACACGATCAGCATAGACCTGAAACCAAATAGACAGAAGGAGATGCGGGAGGAATCCCTAAGTCTCCGGGGAGGAGGACTGCCCTATCGTCCTCCCCCCTCCAGACAGCCCATGGAGCGTCCTCCAGGACGAGGAGTCAGAGAGTTATCAGGTCCATCATCCCCTCTCTAGACTCCATTTCAGAGCCGTACGGTACAGACAGGAAGAACAAAATGCCGGGCGGACTTACCTCCTGATGGTGACGTATATTTGAGTCGGGGGTCTCTCAAATCCTGGACAAGCCCCCAAAATGAAAGACACCCAAGGTCTTTCTCGGGAGAGTGTACCCCAGGACTCAAACAACCACACCAGCAGATGCAAACACAAGAGGATTTTTTTTTATTCTTTGGCTACGCAGACGGGCTCCAGGACTGATGAGTGCCAGAGAGCTCCGAGGAACATAAGCTCCGGGTATATATAAGCAAGAACCACAAAATTATAATACAGCTCAGACCACAGGACGTTTTATATTTCCATTGGTTCTTTTGTCCTGATCTGTACAATTTTGATTGGTTATCCAGTTGGAGCCTGGTATTTGCATTTCATATTCTAGGAACAGTCATATTTTAACTTTTATGGAGTGTTTGTTCAGTTTATGACTTGGGACCTCCCACAGAAGGGGAGGGGGAGTGAGACAGGAGAGGTTCTTTCATATATGGGCTGTTTTATGAAATGGAGTCAGTTTTATAAAATGGATGCTTCAAATAAAATATCCAAGTCTATTTGGTTACTGTCATAGTTAGCTCACATGCCACTGGGATGAACCTCCAAACAAGGCACAGTCATGGGAGGAAAGTATTTGTTGAAGCTACAGATCCAGGGGAAGTCCCATTATGGGGAAAGAGGTTGGCCCCCTTTCACAAGTCCAAAACCCATCACCAATACCACACACATACACACCACTACCACCAAAACATACAGGAAGGAAGCCAGAGAGAGATTTCCTTCCCCTTTATATAGCTTTATGGTGAGGCCTTGAAGCCCTTTCCCAGACTTGGCTTCCTGAGTCCCTGGAATTTCCTTCCTGTACTGCCCTCTGTGGAAGGGGTGTTTGTTTCTAGCTCCTCTGAGCCTCCTTCCCCCTACTGAGAGGGATGCCTTCCTGTGAACAACCTCAGAGACCCACCTAAGATTACTAACTTGTCAAGTTGACAAGAAAAGTTAACCATCACAGGGACATATATTTAAACTACCACACCGCATAAGCCAGATGCACAAAGTGGGGGATGTGTCTGGAGTTCATTTACAGTTGCAGGAGACCCTGGCATGCTCATATTCATCTCTCAGTGTCTGCTCTTTTTCTATCTCTCTTAAATAAATTAAATAAATATTTTTAAAAAGAGTCAGCAGGGAAGCTGGGTATGATGGCTCATGCCTGTAATTCCAGCCTTCAGGAAATGGAGGTAGGAGGAGATACATAGTTAGTTCCTGGCCCACTTGGCCTTCAGAGTGAAGTATTGCCTTCACAAAAGTATGAAAGAAGCAAAGAGAGAAATCCAGGCAGTGGGTATTTATTTATTTCTTGATCATGTATAATTTTGTCTGTCTAGTTAATGTGGCTGTTCTTTGCTTGTCCCAAGCCTGACATTTGTATCCTTGTGGGGCAGTATTCATGATTTATAGTACCAAATCACATGTAGTCTCCAGGTGCTATCTGGGTTGGGAATTGGTGGTATGATGACCCCAGTGACAGCTATGACAATAATGTGTTGTTATCATAGTAAGAAAATCTCAAAAAAGACACAACATTACATTACAATATAATGACTTAATAATATATACTCAAGTTACTAGGAAAGGGTAGTTCCTATTCTTCTAGAAATATGAGTAATAAATCAAATTCACTCCTATTTATTAATATCTAATGCATATAGTCCCTTAATTGGAAACATTGTAAAAAAAGTTGTCTGTGCTGTGAAAATGAGATGCAGTTATTTAATACTGAAAATATGTATTTGATAATATATAAATAAAATATGTATATGAAAATATGTCAAGTATTGCAGTAATACAATAAATGATAGAATTACTAAAATAAATTTGGAATTTTGTTTTACCCATCTTCACATTGGGAGTATGATATTTGATAGATGTTTCATTGATCTAAACAGGTGTTGTGATTATTCAATAAACTTTAGAGATTAAAGTCATAGAGACTTAAACACAAGGATTATATGTATCATTGCTAACTGACTTTCTGAAAATTTTCATTAGATTTTATTAAGGATTAGGTGTTATGTTGGTATGTTTGTTTGTTTTGTAGAAAGTTAAAATTATATACATCAGATATTTATTGGAATATGTAATCCTCATCAATACTGTGTGGGTTTCTGTGAATTTACCAGTTCAAGGCATCCAGGTAAATTTTAGACAAGTTCCTAATCTTTGATAGTCTAGACCTTCTGCTCATAGAAACACAGGTTCCTGAGTTTCAGTAAGGATGGCAAACACTTTGCAAACATCAATAGATATAGATGATATAGATACAGTATAGATAGATATAGATATAGATGATATAGATATATAGATATAGGTATAGATATAGATATAGATATAGTAACTTTTATTTCACAGAGTTATATTGTACAGTCATTTTCATTTGATGTGACTTGATATGTAACATTTGTAATGGAATGTGAGCAGAATTATAAAAATCAAAAATGATTTCAAAAGAGGTTCTTGCTCAAAATCTTTGAATGAAAGAGCTCCATCTGGATGAGTATTCCTGGGAGAGTTCTGAAGGAAGCTGCAGGGCCCTCAGTAGAAAGGTGCTGGGGAGAGGGGACATAGCAGTATAATCCAAGGAGAAATATGACCAATGTGCAATATGTTAATGTACTAAAGTTCTCAGTTAAAAAAAAAAGATGGAAGGGAAAGAAAAGAAGTAGGAAGAGGAGAAAAAACATGATTTCTGCACAATTCAAGGGCAATAGTAAAGACTGTGGGAAGTATTTTCTGTATACTCTACAAAAATCATACTGCCAGGCTCTCAGAAATATCATGTTTATTGTATTGTTTAATGATCAGTGAGCCTAAATGTCCCCTCTTTAACATGCCTCATCCTAACATGTGTTTACCATGTTCATATGCACCCATGATCACACATTGTATATGTGAATCTTTTCTTATAACCTCAAAATGTGACTGAGAAATAGACTCACGCTGCACAGGACTTACTTATGGTTTTCCAAGCATGGATTAAATCTAATAATGTGCTGGATTGTATTGACAGATTTGGAAATTGCAAATTTTTCATGCCATAGATAAACATTTCCTGGCTGTCACTATTTGTTTTTTTTTACATATTCCTATGTGAATTTCATTATAATTAGGATAAGAATTTTTGCATAGTTTCTTGTAGTATCTTAAATATTTGGGGTGTCAAATAAAGTGTGAGCTTCATAAAATAATTTTGGGGTCAGGAATTTTCTGGAAGATAGTGGTAAGAAATGTATTTTTTTCATTTAACATATAGTACAAATGCTTGTTGTAAATACTTACCATCAGATCTGTGACTGGTGTTATTTCTTGGAACAGTTTTTAGTCATACTATAAAACAAATAAAATAATGAAATAAAAGCAATAAAAATATTTTCAACATTATTGATATTTTAAGAAGTTATATTTTGGGTTCTTTGACCTTTGCCAGTATTTTAATTTTTATTTCTTTCTGATGTTATTTCAATTGCTTATTTTGTGTCTCATTTGGTTTTCTTGCTTCCTAATGTGAAATCACTAACACGGGATCTTTTGTTCCAGGGGCATGAATTTCCCTCAAAGTGTATGTTTGCCTGCTTTCCACGTGTATTGATAAACTTTTCTCTCTTCTTTTAGTCTAATAGAATGTCCATTTGTCAGTTTGTTTTTTTTCTATTTGATTTATAATCATGTTATTCAGTTTTTGTATACGTTGTTATTGATTTCATAGAAGACATACCATTTAAATATATTGAGACCTGTTTTATGAATCAGAATAGGTTATAGCCAGGTAAATGTGTCATGAATAGTACACAAGAGTTTCTATCTGCTCTCGGTGAGTGGAATTTTCTATAACTGTTAGTATTTAGAACTTGATGTTCTCACTGATTTCATATTTGCCTCGGCTCAATTATTGAGAGGTACAAGTTGAAAGAACAATCCATAATTTTAAGTCTGGCACATTCTCTTGGCAGTTGTATCCATTTTGTCTCTTGTATTTGGAAGCTCTCTAATTAGCCGCAGGTACATTTATAATGGTTGTGGGTCCTAGGAGAGTTAATATACCTCTTAATCAGAATGAATTCTCTCTCTTTGTCTACTAAATTTTTTTGTTGTTGTTGTTTTTTGGTTTTTCAAGGTAGGGTCTCACTCTAGTCTAGACTGACCTTGAATTCACTATGTAGTCTCAGGATGGCCTTGAACTCACGGCAATCCTCCTACCTCTGCCTCCCTGAGTGCTGGGATTAAAGGCGTGCACCACCACGCCCAGCTTTCTTTGTCTCCAAAAATTTTATCGTTATCATTAAACTGTGGGTATCACTACTCCAACCTTCTTTTGCTCATTGTTTGTGGTGTCTATTTCCAACCATACTCTTAACCTATTTATATTTTCAGATACAAGCTAAATTAATACAGGCAGCATTGTTAAACTTACAAAGTGGTGCCTAGATTCAGGTTTGGGCTGTGGCATCTTGGTATGCATTGGAAGAGAGACGTCCCTGCAACCCAGCAAGGATGCTACGTGGAAGGTGGTCAAGCTAGAGCTAGGCAGAGTGTCACATTGTTAGAAGCGCAGGCTCTTGGATACTCCTAACAGATGCAAACTTTGAGTGAGAACAAGATAAAAGATGAGGTGTTCCGTGACTGCTCTAGCCTCAGAGGTGAAGTAGAAGCCATCTGTGGCGCCAGGTGAACACCCTTTGCCTATGCGGCTTAAGAGGAACCTAACTTGCAATAGGAAAAGCTGTCTGGGAAAAAGTTGGGTTCAGCGTCTGGTTTGAAAATATCTAGGGCTAAAACTCAAACATACCCCCTTGCTTTATCTCACATTCTCATTCCTGTGAATTTTCTTTGTCTTGAAATGATCTTATGGGCAGGGAAATACCAAAGAGCTTACCTTACAGTAAGCAGATGTGTGAGGAATCATCACTTCCCTTCCTCAAGTGCGGATGCTTCAGCTATAAGTACCAACCAGGTGCAGTTGATTCTCCTGTCTTTCTTGTCACTCATACTTGAAATATACCAGATATGTTCTAACTGACTGATTTGGATTCTGTATAAACAGCCTATTATGTGAATGAGTCCGCTAGGGCTCCCATAACAAAGTACTACAAGCTCCACTATATAAACAACATAAATCTATTTTCTCAAAGTTTGGGAGGCTGAAATTCGAGAATCAAGGTGTAGGGAGCTTTGGATTCTCATCAGCCTCTCTTCTGGGCTTTTCCTATGTGGCTTGTACTTAGGCACTTTTAGCCCAGCAACATTCCTCTGTTAATGAGAAAGAACAGTCCCAGCAGATTAGGGAACCTACCCGTCTGATTTCATTTGATGTTGATGTCCTCAAAGAAGCTGGATCCAAAAAATTTATACTGTGGGTAGGGACTTCTACATTTCAAATTTGGGAGCATAACATGGTAAAGTAAGCGCTTGATAGATAATAGCATGTATCTTGTGAGCAAACCACCATATTTTCGGTTTTCCGATTGTGTTGAAGGCATATGCTTGGAAGCAGATGGGCTAGTATACTCCTTCAACTCTGTTGTTGTTGTTTGTCTTTTTGTTTGGAGACACTATGGCTACAGAGCCCATATTGGTCTTGAATTCACTATAGAGACCAGCTTTCCCTTTGCTGTTTCGGTTCCTCCGAGGATGCTGTGGGTCGCCAGTGGAGGAGTGTCCTTCGTTTCCCTCCGTGGACGCTGGTCACAGTGGAGGAGAGGCTGGTGGCAGGCAGCTGCAGGTAGTGGCAAACGCTGTGTTTATTTAGTCTGTGGAAGAGCTGGGAAGGAAGCAGGGCAGTTTCCTGCTTATCCGCAGAGCTGGGCGCATAGGCAGTATGCAAGCCGCACATCAGCCGTGGGTGGGAGGGCTTATTGCATGTGGAGAGGTTATATTTATAGAGAGGAGAAGCCAGGAGAATTGGTGGCAGGGGGAGAGCAAGGGGATTGATTAGGGCAGAGTGGTAAGTGGGCACCTTGCAAGTGGATAGGTGGGGGCAGGTAACCTGTGAATGCCTAATTTGCATAAATTGAGGGGCTTGCTTAGCCCTGAGTGGTGGGAAGTAGGAAATTCTAGACATGGATTCCATGGTGATAGTTGCAGAGACATTGTCATCTGGAGCTGTCATCTATTGTCAGCCCTGCTGGGGTGAGAACACAGGCAGGATTCACTGTGGCTTGCTTAGGGAGCCTAGCTGGGAGGTTTAGGATTAAGGGTAGAGGGTGGGAAGCTCCTACTGGAATCTCAGTTCAGAGAAGACCCTGGGCTTCAGCCTGCCTCAACTACCCTTAACCCCATATTCTCTGTGCCCTTTTAGCAAAGTCCCACAATCCTTGAGCCTCAGTCTCCCGAGTGCTGGGAGTGATTTCAGGCTGGCATCATTATGCCAGGCTTCTTCATTGTTATTTTGGGTGAAGAACATGAAGAACATGTTTGCATATTTCATAAAAGGCATATTCCTCAGGGACTAGTGTTCTTATCTTGGGGCTGAAGTTCATTCAGCTTTTCTTTGGTTGACTGATCACCCATCTCTCCAGTCCATGAATCCAAAAGAATATGTTTTTTAGTCCTGTGCACTATGGATTTTGAGGCTCTGCTTAAGCCAGCCAATGATCTGAACAAAGGTTGCTCAGATTCTGTCTCCCAGGACATGGATAATTCTGGATGCCCATTTCTGCCTTGGGACAACTTCAGGATACTGGACCACCTCTGGTCAGCTTATATTCTCATCTAGACATTCAATGGTGCCTGATTATTAGCACACACTAAATCATATGAATAGATGAATGGATAAATAAGCCATGAAGACCACAAAGAAATAAGGCATTTTCTGACTCTGTCCTGCCCTGAGAAACAGAGGCACAAAGGAGAAGGGAAGAACGGAGCAGCTGGGAAGCTGGGCAGAGGCCAGGCAGGCGGTTCCAGGAGCATACAAGAAAATGTCAACTCTTTCCGTTTTTATGGAGATATTTTTAGAGTGGCTTCTTTTCCTCGTGGCCAGAGCCAGTGTGCTACTTTATTAAGGAATTGCATTCTACTGAAGAGACAAACTTGAAAAAAAAAAAAAAAAAGAAGCTGTCTCTATAAGAATAATTTAGTTAATCCTGTAATGATGTTTACTTTTTGTTGGCATTTTATTGGGTATTTTTTTTTTTAAATATTTTATTTAATCATTTTTCAAACAGAGAGAGAGAGAGAGAGAGACAGAGAGAGAGAGAGAGAGAGAACCAGGGCCACCACCTTGTGGGTCTGGCTTATGTGGGTCCTAGGGAATTGAACCCGGGGCTTTAGGCACTGGAGGCAAGTGCCTTAACCGCTGAGCCATCTCTCCAGCCCGCGTATTTTAATATATGAACATAGCATAATTTTGTCATGTGACTCTTGCTATTCTCTTTTCTCCCCACCCCACCCCTACTCCACTGAGCCCCCTCTTTCCAAGCAGACCCTCTCCTGTTGTCCTCCTTCACAGGCTATGATATCAAATCATTGAAAGGGGGAAGTCAAATTAGGCTTATTTTCAGATGATATGATTCTGTATGTAAGAGAGCCTAAAGACTCCACCATAAGCTCAGAGATTTGACATACAATTTCAGAAAAGTGGCAGGATACAAAATTAACACAAAATATCAGAAGCTTTCTGAACATAAGCACACAAACACACACACACATTCACACTCACACATATTGAATACCTCACAATAGGAAGTGCAAGACCACTATGATGAAAGCTTTAAGATACTGAAGAAAGAAATTGCAGGTGATATCAAAACATGGAAAGATCTCTCATGTTCATGGGTTTCAACAATTAGTATGATGAAGATAGCCATCCCATCATATTTTCTGAAACAAGTTCCACAATTCTTGGTAACATGTCATTAATATTTCATTTCAAGAAATTTGCTCTATTTTTTGTCTCAGTTGTGTGCAATAAAATGAATTGATTAATTAGCTTTGTTTTCATTTTTTAATTTGAAACATAAAGTAAAAATACATTTTAGGGTTCATTCTGAGTTTGGTTTAGGTTGAACTAGAAGACATCCTGAAAAGGGATTCAATAGTTCATAATGTGTATTTAAAGAAAAGTAAAGCTTATTTTAGATTTTTCTTCTGTCTTATCAAAAGTGACCCTAAAAATGAAAATAAATATATTGACCACATAGTATACTCTTCACAGAGCTGTCCCAGGTATGCAATATTGGTTCTAAAACCAAAACGTCTAATGTGCCTTCAGCTTGACAAGGTCACTTAGATCCCTGTCCTAATTTTCCAAGTGAATCTTCAGGTAAAATGGGTTCCTAGAGGCAAACACAGCTAGCCACAGTGGCTTTACCTGAGCCCAACACAGGGAACCTGAGCTCTGTGTTCTTGGCCAAGTGCTCTGTGCTTCAAGCATTTAGAGCCATGAATCCCAGTCTTCGCCCATGAGTTACCAGTAGTATGAGGCTTAATCACAAACACAAGAGGCTAAGGAGAACATTTCATATTCCAGCCACCACAACAAGTTAACTTCAGTGCCCATTGGTTCCCCTTTCCCCCCTTTCCTGTTGATATTTTTTAGAGTAGTAGAATTTTCATAAATATTTTTTAACATATGGGATTGTTCAATAAATATTCATGTGTAGTGAGAAATAATGAGAGAGCTTAGTTCAGGAACCATTTTTAAGTTTTTATGGATATTATTTTATTGGACTAATATTAAATATATGTATAAGATAAAAATGGCATCTATAAAAGAAAAAATGAATGAAGACAAAAAATTATCAAAAGTCCTACTTAAGCTGGGCATGGTGGTGCACGCTTAAATCCCAGCACTCAGGAGGCAGAGATAGGATGATCTCCGAGTTCAAGGCCACCCTGAGACTACATAGTGAATTCCAGGTCAGCCTGGGATAGAGGGAGACCCTACCTTAAAAGCAAAGGTTAAAAAAATTAATTAAAAAAAAGGGCTGGAGAGATAGCTCATAGGTTAAGGCACTTGCCTCCAGTGCCTAAGGCCCGGGTTCAATTCCCCAGTACCCATATAAGCCAGACCCACAAGGTGGTGTCCCTGGTTCTCTCTCTCTCTCTCTCTCTCTCTCTCTCTCTCTCTCTCTCTATCTCTATCTCTATCTCTCTGCTTGAAAATGAATAAATAAAATATTTTTTAAAAATTAATAAAAAGCAAAGTCTACTTATATATAAAACCATTAGACTATTTATACTCTTTTCACAGTCATGACACAGTTTGTTTTCTACCCTTTCATATCATACTGTAGTTGAGTTAATAATCAGATTTACCAGGGTTTCAGAAACCTCAACTTTGACCACTTCACAAAAATCTACTGTAACTTCAGTGTACTTTATTCAACCTTTCACTTATTGGAAATATGTGAATTTTTTATGTTTATGCTGTTGTTTATAGATAATATGACAATACTACTCCTTCAACAAGTTTCATTTTCTAGTTTTTTCTAGACAAATTCTGTATGGAATTCATAAATCAAAAATTGGAACATTTTGAATCCTTTTGTTGAGTAGTGTTTTTCTAAACAATTGACCTATCTGGTTTCCTGTTACTGGTTCCAAACTGTCAGTAAGGTCAGATTTATCCATCTGTCTTCCTGAGAAATCAGTATTAATAAGAATGAACTTGACATCTGAATTGTAATAAAGACATTCTAAACATGATTTTTATTTCTCTTAAAGGAGCATTGCTGATGGACATAAGTCAGTTGCAACAGAAGCCTCAGTTTTGTTGCTTAATTCTCCATAAGACATTCTGCCTCAGCTTATCCTACAGCTCTGTCTTCTCCCCTGAAGAACAGCAAATGTATCTGCATTGCTTATGGCTTTTACTATAGAGAAATCTCATTACCTGTAACCTTAGACTAATGGAATAGATGCTTAATCAGTTGTATTTAGTGGCTCAGGTACTAGGATCTTCTTCATCTATGGTTAACCAGAAGATCCATCTCTTCTCCCACACAGGCTGAGCCAAACCCTTTGCCACTATTTATACCCGAGAACATGAGCTGGACATGTTCATTCTTTGCCACGTCCTCCAACGCCTTCCTCTCCTTTCTTCTCTTCTCTTTCCTTCTTCTTGACCTGGCATGTGTGCAGGTACAAGAAATTTTATGGCCTTGCAGGGTTTTTATTAAAGAAAGAAACTATTTGCAGGTTAAGTGCTATTTTTACCATCTGCTGACTTACATAAAAGGCTTTCGTGCTCCAATACTTTCTGGACTGCATATTAGCATTTCTTGGTGCAGGAGACCTATGGGTTTCACTTGAGTTTAGCCTTTCTGAAACTCTGCTACTGTGGAATGAAATTTAAATGGAGTCCTGAACAGAAAATGTCATTGTCATGTGAGCAGCAACTGGCTACTTCTCAAATGCCCTTCTTGAAATTTCACAGTTCACATTACCATATCCAAAGGTTTGAAGATATCAGAAAGAATATATTTTAATCTAGCCATCCCTTACTGAGGACCTGCTGATTTTTTGTTAATCTTTATGTAGTGTTATTTGTCCTTAAAACCTGTTTGGTAAAATCTGCTTTGAAAATGAAGCTTGTTTTATGGAGGTGGGCCAAGATTTTACACCAGGGGAAAGATATTACTAATAATAGATGCTTTTCATTTTTAGAGCCAGACTGCACAGGTCGTTCTTATGCACTATTATAAGCTCTAGAACATTTGGACATTTTAATTTCCCAGATGACAGGAACAAGCTGAGGACACTGCATGGCAGGAGCACGGGCCTGGCAGGTGAGCTCCGTGCTGAACTCCTGGCACAGGGACACTGAGTGCCGAGCACATAGGAGTGTCTCACTTTATGGGCAGCTGTTTCTCCGTTAGTCAGAATACTTGAGCTTGTTTAGTCAGAACAATGTTCCCCTAAACTCATCTGCCACCCAAAGGGAATCATAAGAAGAGGTTGAGTTAAAGAGAACCTTGAGTTCTCTGTATCTTTTCACAGCTGGGGAACTGCTCTGCTGGATGAGAAAATTTCATTTGGATGCAAAATTAATCAGCTTTCACAGCACTAATTTTTGCCCAAGACATGTGTCTGTGTGTTTGGTCTGGGCTGTGTTTGAGCCTGGAAGCCTATGCCTCACATTTGTGTAACATTGTGGCACCAGCACCCTGTGGAATGCGGTGGGGCACAAGGGTTGGGGAGAGGATAATGACTCTTCTGACCTGCCGCCTGCTCCTCTAGATTAAATCCAGAATGGTCTTTCACAAGCAAACAAATCTGGATGAGACCTTAATAGTTCCAACTTCTCCTGTGACAAATATCCAGTCTGATCTGTGTTTGTACACTTCCTTGATTGCTTCACAACCTTAGAGAGTGGTGTGTGGGTAGACATTGTTTCTTATCCAGACAGTCTTTTCCAGGATAAGCCACACATACACACAAACACACAGACACACAGACACACACACACACAAGCAAATTCCACATTGTCTCATCTATCTCTATACTAGCATGAGATAAATATCATGGGCCTATCAATTACTTGTCTTATCTTTCTTGGCTCTGATGTGATCCACTTATGATATATAAGGTCTCAAATGTTGCAGAAGGACACATACAGAGGCAGAAATGGAGTTTTATGATTTACACTATTGGCTAAATCCATTCTCTTGAGACAATGAAATTAGAAGCATGTGTCTATCATCCCAAGAAATGGAATTAGGCAAGCATAGGCCTGATATTTGGTAAAATATGATCACTCTATGCAAAAATATGGTTTTTATTAATATAGACATCCACACCTATAAGGTTTTCAAACATAATTTTTCATTCTTTCCAAACCATACCAACATCAAGTAAACAATGTGTTTACCAAGCAGCCTTTGTATTTGCAGTAAGTATATTGGAAAGAAAATACTCAGCTCTATTTAAGGACCAGGGTGCACCTCAATCTGAGGTTTGACATTAATATAAAAGTTCCATTGCAATGGCAGAGAAAAGATGAGCACATATGGCCCCTGCCCTCAACAAGCTCATGGTTTTCCAGATGGGAGGCAGGAATGACGAACATCCACATAAACAGTTGGTACCCAAAGCTTTGTGTGATCCATGTGATAATAAAAATAGCTGTGAGGTGCTGACAAGGCAGAGAGGAGGCCCAGGCTAATACCAGCTGGGAGGACTAGGCAAGCATACAGAGCTGATGGAAGCTGAGTTGATTATGGGAAAGGGGTGGAATTTTAGCCAACAGAGAATAAAACAAGAACATCTCTGCTTGGAGGCATTTTTCTAGTGTCCTTCAGTGTAGGGTGCAGCTTGTCTCTAAACTCTAGTCATCATTCATCATGGACCTTTCTTTGTAGAACACATGATCACTGTGCCTATACCTGAAGGTTTTATAATCTGTGTGCCTTTTTGTTGATAGGATTTTTAATAATAAGTGCCTTATAATTTTCCCATTTGAATATCTAGTATTTTTTTCATGTCATATTCATACTGTCTACAAGTTGCTCTTTGAGATTAGAAGGTTCCACTGCACCGACTATTCATTTAGGGTGAAGTCAGCCTCTATTTGTTCTTTCCCTACTTCGAACAATGTATTTCTCTGGCAAGTACAGAGGAAAACAAAACAATATATGGTTCAATAGCTTTAATATTTCTGCTTTACTGAAGACCCAGGGAGAAGAAAAAGAATTAAAAAGCTTGACCTTTCAATCTGTTGAGTGTGCAATCGTGCCTCTGTGGTCAGAGATGTGTAAATGAGGGTGGCAATTGCCTTCCTAGATCAACATTCTCTATAGGCATTTAAATTTATTCATTATTCTTTCTCCAGAGTAAGAAAGTAATACATACTGTGTATCAAAATTTGCCCTTTCAAAGTTCCCAGCCTGGTAAAGGGAACAGCAGCATGTAAACCAGCATTTACAATGCAGCATCTTTGAAGGAATATAAGAGATGTTGCAAATCATAGCTCAATAAGGTTTTGCCCGAGCCAGGAAAGAATTTGGTCAGCTAAGGAGGGAGGTTTGTCTTTAGGAATTCTCAGTGAGAGATGTTGTAAAGAAAATAGCACATTCATTGACATTGAGTGAGTTTGCTTTGCAATTAATTACACTGAGTGGCAATGTTTAAGTGTTTCTGTACACAGTTCAGGTGAGGCATACACAAATAGCGCTCTTACATGAGTATGAACAGCCAAAGCAACAGAAACATGTGCATATGAGTGATAACCACCCTGCAGTCTAACAGACCTTGGACATTGTTGAGTTGCCTAATCAAACCATAGACATGTCTTCTAGAACTCTCAAGAAAAATGACAATAAGCCTAGTTCATGATGATGGATACATGTAGAGGACCTCCCCAATAATTCCAGCAAAAAGATTATACCACAAATCCAAGGAGGAACCAACATGTATACAAAGTAGATATACTATATATAATAGTTCAAATATATAGTCTGTAAGAATGCTACCCTGATTTTTTATGTCAAATATTGGCAAACTTTCTCAGTGAAGAGCCAGATATTAAATAGTTTAGGGGCTGAAGAGATGGCCAGTGATTAAGACACTTGCCTGCTGTCATAGTTAGGCATACACTGCTGGGATGAATCTCCACACCAGGCACAGTTTTGGTAGGAAATTATTTATTTATTTTTATTTTTTCTTTATTAAGCAGATATATATATATATATATATATATATATATATATAGAGAGAGAGAGAGAGAGAGAGAGAGAGAGAACCAGGGTCACCACCTTGAGGAGGATCTAGCTTATGTAGGTACAGGGGAATTGAACTTGGGGACTTAGGCACTGGAGGTAAGTGACTTAACTGCTAAGCCATCTCTCCAGCCCGGAAAACATTTATTAAAGTAACAGATCCAGGGGAAGTTTCAGAATGGTGAAACAGGCTGGCCCCCTTTCACCTATCCAAGCAGAGAGAGAGACCCAGCACCAGCACCTCCAGAACAAGCAAGCACACTCTCCCTAACTAAAACAATAGCAGGACTGATAGACTTTTACTCCCTTTGCACATGTATAGCTGGAATTTTACATCCACCCCAAAATCACCTTCAGGCTGGAGCCTAAAATCAGGCCTAGATAACACCTCCTCCAGCCAGACAGCTAAAAAATAAAATAAAAAAAAACAACTTTGAAATCTATTGGGGGACATCCATTCAAACTATCACACCTGCAAAGCTTAACAATCTTAATCTGAATTCCTAGTACCCACATAAAGCCAGATGTACAAAGTGGTGGTGCATGTATGTGAAGTTTGTTTGCAGGGGCTATAGGAAATGGCATATCTATTTCTCTCTCTCTCTCTCTCATTATAGATAAATAAATGAAATATTTTAAATAGTTTAGGCCGTATGGGTTACATGGTCTGTATCATAACTGCTCCCTGTATTAGAGCTCAAATCAACCATATACTGCATAAATTAATTAATTTAGCTCTGATCTAGTAAAAGTAAAACAGAGTTGGCCATGGAACATTCTAATCAAGCCCGGCTTTATTTAAGCCAAATCTCATTTTTGTTGAAATGCTAAGTAGGATGGATAAAGATGATTTTTATTGTGTGGGTACAAGGAAATTCCCTCCACTAGAAGAGACACAGAGGGCTCCTGTGGGGAGAGACAGAAGCTACACCTTCCCTGCTGCAAAACTAGTAAGTGTTCAAGACTCTGTTTCTAATGTGCAGTGCAGCTGGGGAAACAGCTCATGATAACACAAAGGGAAGAGAATCCCTTGACTTCCAGGATTACTGGCGAATTTTGAAAGTCGCTAGCCTGGAATCTTCACTGCTTGGAATTTCTGCTTAAAGATGCAGGATCCCTCAGCATCTCCTTCAGCAACAACCATTTTCTCTAGCAAATTGTCGGATGACCCACAGTATCCACACAGAGCCACGCTTTCTGCAAATGGAGAGGTGATGGTCTGAAGTAAACTGATCATTACAGCTATTGGGCTTCAGCTTTAATTGCTTTTCAGTAGTCACGGAATGGACCGATTTTCTCAAAACAATATTTGTTCTGAAACAAAAGTCCAGGAGTAAAGCTTTGTCAATAAGACAAGAAGCTTTGAGGAAATGCAGGATGGTATTGTGAACATGTGGCATGAAATTAAACATGATTTTAAATAGAATCTAAAATAGCAGACCTAATTCCTTTCCCTTTTGCCTCTTATTAAACTAAAATCAATAAGGAAGGTTGTGGAAAATCAAGGTGGAAAGCAAGGAATGTTTTCACTCTTCCATCTTGTCAGTCCAACTTCTGTCTCAGGAGTTGCTCATTCTAGGTATTGCATCTAAATATGATCTCCTAACATGTCATCTTATGTCCAACTTATTTTGCTGTGCGCAATATTTTCACAGTTACCCAATGCTATAGCATGTATTATCAAATTATTGCTTTTATTGCTGAATCATAATAGTCCATTGTATACTAAAACTACATTTTTAATCATTAGCCTTGGTGGAAAAGTGAGTTGCTTCTACTTTTTGGCTACTATGAGTATTGCTTCATTGAGCATTCATGCATGAGTATGAACATTTGTGCTCAGTTATATTGGATGAGAATTTAGAATTGCTGAGTCATTGAAGAACCTTGTTTAATGGCTTGGGTTATTATACTGTTTCCTACACCCACAGGGCATGCAGGTTCCAGATTCTCCCCATTCTGGTCAGCATTGTGTCTGTGCATCCTAGTGAGTAGGAGGTGGTATCTCATTGTAAGTTTGAACAACCACTTGGAACATGTTTTTTTGATATTTATTGGGCACACATAAGTATTCTTTAGAGAAATATCTATTCAGATGGAAGAGAAGTTTTAAGAGATGAGATATGGATAAGTAGATAAGATTACTATTTACTGGATGTATATAATGTGCTATATCCATGGAATTCTTAAAAATAAAAATATTTTAAATTTTAACAACTAAGATTTTATACATATAATTCAGAAAAACTAAAAATTTGTGGAATGCAGGTGGGCATTTTTGAATTGAACCAAGTATCACATATATTTTAACAGTATGTTTACATTTTTATTTGTTTACAAGCAGAGAGGGGGGGGGAGGAGAATGTGCATGCCAGGGAGCTGCTATAAACAAACTTCAGATACATGATTTCTAGTGACAAATGAAATTTTCCCCATTTCAATGATCTAGTCTGTTGTATAGTAAATAGGAAACACCTGGCTAAAAAAGGTATTCCTTATTATTTAAACTACTGAAGTAATAGATAGCTAGTGTCTTCAAGCAAATACTTAGAGGCGAGCAGACTCTAGGCTGAAGGTGGGTGTTTGCCACTCTGGCCAGCACTTAGCAGTGCATACCCTGGATAATGGCAGTCACAGTGCCTGGTGGTTCTTAAACAGCCACGTGCCTTATTATCTCTGAACTAATTTCCTCACTTTCAGCTCAGGATCTCATGTTGTTCTCAGTAGTCTGATAGTGGACACTCAGTGATAGATTGTTAAGTAGATAAATGACTTTAATTGGCATCGTACAGAGATACTGAAACATTAGATGTACAGATGATGCTTAACACACATGCCTTCACTTCTTATGGATAAAGAAGAAAGGAGGGGAAAGCCTGCTTGGTGCCAAGCACAGTGAAAAGCCTACTACAAATGCATTATAACTTTACTCAGGATTCAGGAAACCGTATAGTTTATATGCTTTTAAATCTTCCATGAATTCATGTTCAAGTGCCAGGAAGTAGCAAAGGTGGAATGCAAATACAGACATATGAAAGTAAATGACAACATTAAGTCAGAAGCTTAGACCTGAGGTAAAGGCACCAGTCCCATTGTGGCTCCCAGTATTTTATTAGTATTATTATTTTTTAATGTAGTGTCTCGCTCTAGCTGCCCTGGAATTTACTATGTGGTCTCAGGCTGGCCTTGAACTCATGGCAATCCTCCTACCTCTGCCTCCAAAGATCTGGGATTAAAGGTGTGCACCACCATGCCTGGCTCCCCTGTTTTTAATCTGAGACCCACACTCTCTGTGAGATGACTGTGGCAACAGAGGTGGGACTATTTAGAATTTTTGTAGTCAACCAGGATGGCTATTCCTTAAGGTTCCTTTGATAGTTTCTTCTGGAATCTTCTCTTGCTTATCTTGTCTTTATCCTTGTTTTGTAGAGGGAAAAATACCATGACTTCCTTACTTCTATCATAATGTTGGCAGAGTTAGCAAAGGCAGAGGACCTGGGCGCACATGGCTGAAATGCCCAGGCTCTTCTCATGCAGCATATACCGAAGAGAGAAATAGTCCTTGTGAACACTAATGTAGGTTTCAGTACATCTTAGGGCTTCAAGAAGAAAAACACCATTTTAAATAAAGGGAGTTATGTTCATGTTTATAAAAGGTTTTTGAGGCAAATGTTCATGTTTAGTCATTATGATTTCAAAGACCGATAAAATGGGGGAAAATGAAAGCAAAATCAAAAAAGATTCCTGGAGCCAAGCACTAGCTTAGTTTGATCTTTGAACTCTCCTACTCACTTCAGTTCCCTATCAACTTTCACAGTTTGGTGTATGCTTCAAAAATGAGTGCTATATTAGTCCCCACGAAGGAGGATATACAACTGATCAGGGAGGGGGAGGGGGGAAGCGAGGAATTCGGGATAACAACGCATGGTTTGCCCACTAAATAATGTAACTCATTATGGACAATAAAAAAAAATTTAAATGAAAAAAAAATGAGTGCTAATTCATAACCCCCTACCCCATGGACTGATCCAGTATTTCCTGACAAAGAGAGTCCCCAGTGGGTTGAGGACAGGGAGGAGGGAAATGCGGATACCACCACAAGATTTGCTCATACGTTGTATCTAATTATTGACAATGAAGATATTTAAAAAATGTGTGCTAGGTGAAGAGAGTATGGGTGAATAGATAACAACATTCTTCCTGGTACAGTCACATTTTCTTATAGTAGAAAACCTATGGGAGTATTTTCCAAGGAGAGACACTTATGTATGAACCTTACAGGAGTTCAGACAGTGTGAGGCTAAGGAGTCCTTGAATGGAACTGACTTTCCATTGTGGAGCTATGTGTCAATTTCTCTTCTTAAAATGAATTTATTTATTTATTTATATCTGACTGATTGGTTTACTCCAAGCTTTATTACCCCATATTGACCTCAATAGTCTATTTTCCCAAGGCTATCTAGTTTGAATTTTTAAACATAATTTTATTTGTTTGTTGAGAGAGAGAGAGAGAGAGAGAGAGAGAGAGAGAGAGAGAGAGAGAGAGAGAGAGAGAATGCATGCCAGGGCCTGGCTTTACATGGGTACCGGGGAATTGAACCCAGGCTATGTTGGCAGACTTTGCCTCCAAGTACCTTTAACTGCTGAGCTGTTTCCCTATCCCTTGGTTTGAATTTTTAAATCTAAAAGTGCTAATGACAGACACAGGAAACGAGAAAACCTACAGCAATCTGCTTCACCAACTGTATCAACTATTAAGATATTAAAGTGATTACTATCCCACTTGGTATAAGCCCTGCTTAATGCATCTAAGTGATGTCTCTCTCCATGCCACAGGTGCCCTGAACAATATTTCCAAGACCTTCTCAGTATTAATCCAGAAACCCAAGGATTAACATCTATCTCCATAGGGATCCATTAGAATCCTGCTTTATTTTACTAACACACAGTTTTATTATCATTACAATTTTTAATAACATCTTTACACAAAAGGAATTTGAATATGGAAGAAACTTCTTGAATCAGCACATAAGAATGTTTATAAAATGTACACTACTTATTTTTATTGGAATCAATCACTGCAAATATAAAATGACCTCAATTGTTAGTAAGCCCAAGTATATTGAGATAAGCATAGATATGTGTTTTTGTTTTTTTAACCATTTATCTACAAAAACATTTTCACTGACATTGGGCCACCAGGCAGTGTTTACCTCACCGTACTGAAGGTAGGTGTTAGGCTGTAATGTTAGTACAATCTTCGTTGTTATAACTATCATGGTATTAATTCACTCAGAAAGTATGCATTAAGCATGCACTGGGAAAAATTATGATGTCACAGAGGTGGCATTGCCACCTTTCCAGGACTCTAGGACACATCACCTACTTTAGGAAGAGAGTCAGCTGTCACATTTTATCCAGAGTTGTTGGGCATTGCCAGGCACAGGCTGGAGCTTGGAGGAGGCAGACCTGGACTGTCAGGCATAAACTGTAGCCCTGGGTAGGTTGGTTGCAGAAGGCTCTGACTCTGAGAGTCTTGCAGAAAGCCCTGACTCAGAGAATCTTGCTCTGATCTCCAGACGCAGGACTGGGACTAACCCACCTCACTGAGATGGGAGAAGCCTGGTCCCAGTGGCCTTGTGTGGAGTTAAGGTGGGCAAGGAAGGACCCTCCCTCCCAGGGCACACAGGAATGCTCATAAGCCCTGGGTTTCTTCATCCTCACAGCCCAGGAGCCTGCTTCCCTAAAGAATCCCTCATAAGGACATAGCCTTTCTGCAGCCATGACCAGCTACAAGACCAGAGTCATGAATCCCAGCTATAGAGAGTCTGTTAGCACTAGATGCTAATAAGGTATTGACAAGGTACCTGCCTCCACATTCTCCCTCCTGGATAAATGCCGTTCTCCCCAACAAATAAGCAAGCTATCTAAGAGATTGACTCCCAGGTGTTTGTGCCCGTCATGCTCACTGCCTCCAAGACCCTGCTCTCTCTGGCTCCTTGGACACCGGGTGAACGCAGATGCTCTCAGGGCCAAGGACCCACCCAGAGGGTCACTCTATGCTGGAGCTGTGAATTACAGCTCTTTCTAACCTGAAGAGTTGGAAGGGCTTCAGACAAGGCTTACATTTTGCATAGATCTTGAACCATTAGATTTGGGGGTGGGTGGGCAAGAAAAGACAAACAGCTGTACATATGAGGCTTAGCATGAGTGCATTTATGTTAATAGACTGTGCATGTGAGGCTTAGGATGAGTACATTTATGTTCATAGACTCTTTAAAGAGCTTGCTATGAGCCAGCTTTGGGAGTCCAAGGAGTGGAACTGGGAGGCCTGGAAGAGCAACCTTCTCAGGTCAACGTGGATCTTGCTCAGTAGGAAGGAAGTGTGTTTTAATCTGCTATAATAAGATGCAATGGAGTTTTCTGCTATGAAGATGAGTGTGAACTATGAACAGTTCAGTAGTTCAGAAACAATGCCAATATACTGTTAGAGTGTCCCAGCTACTTGGGTTTTGACATCCATGTTATAATTCCAAAATAAACTTTTCTCTACTTGAACAAGCTATGCTCCTTGCAGCTCAACCTAAGCTGAAACAGAGGTGTCTTTTTGATTTGTCCTTGAGACAGGGTCATCTGGTGTATTCCATGCCATCTTCAGAGTGGCAGGTCTGTGATTTCAGGTGGGCACTACCTGGACAGAGTTCTTAAGTGCAGTATTTCCACTAGAAGGTTGCAGGCATACCATGCAGATCTAACAAGTGGTCTTTATTCATTTGCTGTGAGAATTATGCATTTAGGATATACCAAGAGCTGTCAATCCTCACCCTCACTGTCATCTCATCACCCTCAATTAGAATTCGGGATTCTCTCGCCAACAATCCTATATCTCCCATCCCAGCAAAGTTAGCAATTGCCTGATCTCTGGCCCTGTGGAGAAAGCTGTTTTTGCCTGTGGCCAGCTGAGAAGTGGTTTGTTTCAAACATGGCTGCTTCTTACTGTAATCCTCCTGGACCCTTAAATATTTTCTAAGTAAATTTCATGCAAGTCTTTCTTCCTTGATGCCCTCTAAGTGGCAGATTCAACAGGGAATTTTGATATATGGAACTGGCTTCTTTCACTAAGTGTTGTCATGCAAGCAGTTGCTGGAGATGAAGAACATAGTTAAAATGACTTCTCACCTGCATAGCTACTTTGCAAATGCTGAAAAGCTTTTACATTGCATTACCAAATTCTGAACTTCTCTTAGAGAACTGTCATGTCATGAACTCCATGGGGAAGAAGAAAACTGCTTGAGCAAGCTGACATTTGCAAGTCACAGGAGTGCAGGATTTATCCAGGGTCTTCTCTGTGCCTTAGGACATTCCTTCCTTAGGAACTTGCCCTGTTCTAGAATTTCTCCTTCTGTGCAATTAAATCACACTCATTCAGCACAGAGCTCCAAGGGCAGTCCTTCTGGGTGCCTTCAGAGAGACTATAGTATGAATAATCTCCCCCCCCTCTGTGTGTGTGTGTGTGTGTGTGTGTGTGTGTGTGTGTCCATTGCAGTTATTACCTGTAATTAGAAACTCTTGTTCTTGCAACAAAATGTAGGTTCCCACAATGTACAGCATTGTGCTGCCAACATAGAAATCCTCCCTTAGTAATACTCAATTTCAACTCAGTACTTAAAGGGAAAAGGAGCCATCATCCTAGACATTAATAAATTAAATTTCATTACAAAAATCTGCAGGGATTTCTGTCTTCCAGCCATACATTTTCTTCCCATTTTGCCTTTCATGAATTATCCACCATTACTTCCCACTGTGTGTTTAATTACTCTATTGATTACTTACTATGGATGGCACATGGTGTGGAAAGAATACAGAAGTTAAAAACAAAGCACTCTCCCTGACTTCCCTGGGGAGAAAGACCAAAACCCATAAAAATAAGAAAGCACATTAAACTACATGGAATAAGTGTGCCAGATTAGTGGTCCAGATAATTACACAGCCCCTGTGGTCCTGTTCCTCAAGCCGAGTCTGGCTTTCCTAGCTGGTCCTAGACCTATGTGTTTCTGCCTAAACTTTGTAAGCAATCTCTAAGCCTCCCCACCTTCTCTCCTCTTCACACCCTCTTGTCAAAAATCTTTCCTAAATTTTATTTGCTTTAATTTCATTTCCCTTGTCTTCCATGTTGCAAAATTGACTTTTATCCCCATTTATGAAATTCTGTTATTTTCCTCAATTTCAAGTGACTTATTTTCAATATTTATCACATTACATAGGCTGTTAGGAGACAGTGTCTCTATATGTAGCCCAGGATAGCCTGGAACTTGCAATCCTCCTGCTCTAGACTCCAAAGTATTGTGGTTCATGGATTCACTGGCTGTGCAGCACAATGTCTCTCTCCTAAATTACTATTCTGTAAAAGTGTGTGTGGATGGGCACACACATGTAGAGCTCTACAGACGCCCCTCAGGGTGTTTGCTCTGTCTTTCCACCTTGCTTGAGACAGGGTCTCCTTTGTTGTTTTTCAAGCTGAATGAGTACCAGTCTAAATGGCTCATGAGTTTCCAACTTCTCCTGGATCAACCTCCCATTGCCTTGAGTGTTAGGATCAAAGGCATTTGTACCACTTTGCATCCAGTTTTACCTGGGTGCTGGAGAATCAAACTCAGGCTAGCAGTCATCTCCCTGGTCTCTTAAATTGCTTTGAAAGTGCTTGACCCACTAAAAGAATTAATTATCCAAACTGTAAAGTTTAATTTGTTTAATTATAATAAACATGTACTCACTATTCAAAGCAAATATTTAGAAAAATGATCAAGCAGAACACATTTATCATTCCATTAAACCCTATTGTGGGCACCTCGCTGTCAACCATCCTTAGGAACACATCCCTAAGATCAGCAGTGTGGACGTGCCGTTCTCTCTGGGGGGTTGGAAGTCCTGTCAATGGGATAGAAATGAGATAATGCAAGTAGAAAAAATGGTGTCTAATAATGAGTCACTCTTGAGTAAAAGACCATAATAAAATGCTTTGAAAGAAAAATGGAAATTCACAGGCTATTGACTCACTGGGTACTTCATCCATATAATAGTAATGCATATGCATATAACACCTGTTTCCTAATAAGATTACCAAACTATGTTTCTAAAAATAAATTTTATTAACTACATGACAGAGTTACACCACATACTTTATAGCTAGCTTAATGTGTGGAAATATCTTAATGATGATACAGTCTAAAAATTATAAGTAGGTTTCAAAAGTGGTGGATAAATTCATTACTAGATCTGACTTTTAAGATACCCCAAGGTTGGTTAGAGCCATAACTTTAATGGCCTGGAGTTAGACCTCTTTTATTTTATCATTATCACAAATGGTTCATATTCTCTTTTCAGTAAATACTCAGCTGGATATGTTGTAACATATTCCATTACCTTAGGGCACAGTAAATATAAACATGTGCACCTTACATTTGATTTCAATCTCATTTTATGTTCTATTTCATATATTTTGTAATTCTACATGTAAACAATTAGATACTTTGCTACCATTATAAACAGGGTTATCCATTGTGCAGGGTTTTAACCAGAATGACCTCTCTCTGTTAGGCGAAGTTTGATTGTGTCAGTAACAGAAAGCTTGACTAGTGGTGAATTAGACCATATGTCCTTACTTATTTAATGAGAGCTTAGCTAACTGTTCCTAAAGTGAGCATAGCAGTCTGACTTTATTGCCAATCTGTGTATTCTCATCTTTGGAATAACTTTCAAGAGCACCCTGTGACTTCATCATGAATATCTCCTATCTGGTTTAAGGTGTCTCTGGTTAGACAAGAGTAGCAAAACATGGGTAGTCTATAGCAAAATGCTTAGATAAATGTCAATATTTTAAACCTGCTGATAATTTAGTTTATTTACTCAGAGGGGGAACAAACTCAAATATGCCATCTTGGTATAGTTTATAAATCTGTACAAAACCACAGTGTCATTTTCATTGAGGTTAAATAAAGCATTTAAAGTAAATTTTGGGAGACTCTAGGCTAGGGAAATAAATCTCCTGAATATATGTTAGGCCTCCTGTCAGAGCTCTCCTAGTTAGGTCTTCTTCAGAGGCACTTCCTGGGGTGAGCTGACATGTCACCCACCGTTTTAGCAACATAACTGGTCGAATGGGGTAGGAACCACAGGAGACTACGATTGTCAGATGATATTAATTGATTGTAATTGCTTTGTCATTGTATTTCGCTCAGCTTCTGGGGCTTGTTAAAACCGCTGATGATGAGAGTAAGAATCTCACTCTTTGTTCTGTAGGCTGTGTTAATGAAAA
>PVHP010005294.1:25016-65724 GCA_004024765.1 Zapus hudsonius
AGAGAGAGAGAGAGAGAGAGAGAGAGAGAGAGAGAGAGAGAGAGAGAGAGAGAGAGAGAGAGAGGACATCTGTGTGGGTGTAGAGTATCTACTGCCTTTAATAACATCTTCACTGTACAGAAGGTCTGCAACATAGCAAGTGTGTATGCTTTCCATGGCCATTATTTTGTAAAGATGTTTTACAAGGAAGGTGGGTATCTTGAAATGGAAATATATATATATATATATATATATATATATATATATATATATATATATATATATATATGTTCCTGTTGCAACCTCATGACAGAGGACACCCCAAGTCCTTGAGTTTTCCATGCTCACAGCATATGAGTAATGTCTGAGCATGTATATCTGAAGGTATTAGTTTGAAGTATCCCTCAAGACTGAAGTGTGTGGTAAAATGATAGCATGCATGTGAAGTTATATGTGAATTTTTGTTAGAGATGTGCTTGGACTGAGGGAGTGGCTCAGTTGGTAGAGTGCCTGCCTATATGCAGGCAGCTATGAGTTCCATAGAAAACACAACATAAGCCAGGCATGGTGGCATACACCTCTAATCCCAATACTTGGAGGTGATGGCAAGAGCGTCAAAAGCTCAAGGTCGCTCTTGCCTATATAAGACCCAGTCTCAAGAGGGATTATACTGAGGTCCTTTAACATGTGCTCTTTTAAAAAGGTCAGATTTCTTGATATTTTTATTGAGAACCAATTCTGATCAGGCCTCAAGTCCTGTCCACAAGGAAGTGACAGAATAAAGGAAAAGTATAACCACTATAGTGTTGAATATATAATAAGAGATAGAAGTTATGGTGCAAAGGAGAAAGGTTATTGAAACTGTGGCTAACCTGTGGAAGTCTTCCAATGAGAAGAGCATGAAGGGATGGGTAACCAGCAGAAGCAGGCATTTAGAGGTATAGAGGCGTTTGTTTTCTAAGAAGAGGAGACCACACAGAAACAAAGTTGCACAGAGTCATGTTTTTGTCCTCCTAACTGTTTGCAGGTTCTCTGTGGTAGAGCACCTGGTGACTTTTGTCTGTGAGAGGGATGAATGAATTTCCATTTGGGATGTCCCCTCTTCTGTCAGCTGGGATGCCCACAGGGAAGAAGTTTTTCGCAAAGAGATCTGGATTCATATGCCATGCTGCTAAACATCATTGCTATGCTACATCTATGAAAAGTAAATTTTAAAAAAATGAGATGCTGCTTAATTTATTCCTCTGTGAATTTTAAAATATATACTTTTTTCTCAAAGGTTGGTGTTAATACTTCAGTTGCTTAATCTCTATAAAAATATCTACATGAGGTAGTAGAGTCTGTATCCTGTAGATATCATATAATTATGGCTAGTTTCCTATTTTTGGAGGAGCTATAGATGTATAGCTTAATTAAAAATGTAATTATGTTTCAAAATCCATGTTTAAGAGAATGCTAAAATGACAATAATTTGTCTTGTAAAATGTTTACCAGAAGCATCTTTCACATGTGAATCTTTCAGAATTTATAATATTTGCATTTTAATTACATAATGAAATGGAAAAGTGATAGAATAATTGTCTTAGCTATTAGCCAATTATAGCTGTAACTAAAGAACCCCCAAACTGACATGGGTCTCTACAGAACCATCACAATATTCATTGATCAGATGTTTAATGACATTTGGCAACAACAATAAAGGGAAGAGAATGCTGTTTCAATTCTTTATACAACATGCTTGTTAAAACTGAAATTAATGAAAGTGGATTTGTGTGTGTGTGTGTGTGTGTGTGTGTGTGTGTGTGTGTGTCTGACTCAGGATCATTCAACTTCCAATGGCAGTAGTGTGTGTTGCAGTGAGCTGGGAGTGATTCCAAAGGTTAAAATGTAGTAAAAATAATGCTGGTTCCTAATTACATCAGGGCCTGGGTTCCAGACCCTCCTGGGTTGGGGTCAACTGGGCTTCAGTCAAGTCCCTGATGTAACATTGTGTACTGTTTGAATGTACACAGTACATTCTGATGACTATCATGTATCATACAACATAAGTGTGGTGTAAAAAGAGGTCATGGTCTCTTGTTGCGAGGATAGTGAAAAGGAAAACTAATGCATACATGCTCAGTGCAGGCAAGGTTGATTTTATAGGTGATGCTGGGGACTGAACCCAAGAACTTGCACATGGTAGGTGAGTGCTCTAGCACTTAGATAAATCCCAGGGCCTTTTCAATTCTTGAAATGGTATTTACTTATTCATTTTTTGTATGTGTGTGTATGTATGTATGAGTGTACACATGCAATGGCCTGCTCTATGTGCCTCAGGAGAATCTAGTTGCTTCTGAGCTCTTCTACCTTCTTGGAGGCAGGCGCTCGAGCTCTAGTAAAGGAATGGCAGCCTAGCTTCATATTCTGCTGGCTCCGCCTCCTGTTGTTGGATGCTTGTGGTGATCACAAACACGTGTGATACTTGATGTCTGATGACAGTGGGGTTTCCAGCCAACATCATTAACTCCGAGCCATCTCTCCAGCCCTGGTCTTTGGTTTTCTGAGACAGGTACTTGTTGCCTAGATCTGGCACTCACTGAACTCACTAGGTAGCACACGCTGGCCTTGAGTTTATGGTACTCTGAGCCTCTTGTGATGGCACACTCTGGCGGGATATTGCTGAAGAGAAGAGGCAGGAAGATCAGGAGTTTATGATACTCTTGCCTCTCCCTCTGGGGTGCCAGGATTCCAGGTGAGTCTCATCACGCCTGGATAAGTTTCATTGTTTCTGAATATTTAACATCTGTAGTTAGTTGAATCTCAGGATTAAGGACCCGGGGATATAGAAGGTCTACTGTAAGACAACTGAAGACAGTGGATAAAAGTGTTGATTGGTCTCATGGAAGGTTGACCCTGTCTGTCCCTTTGATTAGCATCCATGCACAGCCTGCATTCTCACACTTGGCCTGTGACAGAAGTGGCTGGTATTAGACTGCATGTTTACAGCATCTCTCTGTGTTTTGTTCACAGATACAACAACATACTCCACTGAGAGATCGGAGCACTTCAAACCCTGCCGAGACAAGGACCTCGCCTACTGTCTTAACGAAGGAGAGTGCTTTGTGATCGAGACCTTGACAGGATCCCATAAGCACTGCCGGTAAGGCCCTGCGCCCAACGGCCTAGAAGGCAGACCCTCAGTGAGGACCTGAGGTAGAGGGTGGTAGCAGGTTGGGGAGCACTCAGTAACTAGGGTACGTTCAGTCCTACTGTGTGAATAGAGGAATTGAGTCTCGGTATGACAAGAAAGAAGGCTCAAATCTTGTTCATGTTTGATGAGAAAAACAACAGAAGTCAAGCAGTTACAGTGTGGATTTCACCTGACAAAGTCAAGGGCTTATTTCATATCTGCCAATGTAATGGAAAAATCATCTACTCACTTTTTTCTTTCAGTACTTTTATTAGATCATATAATTATAAAAATATTAGAATAAAAGTGGAAGATGGCATAATATGGGGTAAACATAATCAAAGCCCCTTTATGTATTAAAATGTCACAATGAAACAATTATTTTATATAATTAATCTATACTATAAAAAGAACGGGCAAACACTGTCCCTTCTTTATTCCCTTCATTTTTAAACAATTCTAAATTTATTTACGGGTTGTTTTCACTCAGCTATAAAGTAAAATAAAATTATAAAATCTGCAGGAAAACGGATGGAACTGGGAAAAAATTATGCTAACTGGGGTAAACCCAGAAATGCGAAAATCCTATATTCTTTCTCATATGTAGAGCCTAACTTTTAATGTTTATATGTATGTAAATGAGGGGATATGAGACTGAGTGTGGGCTCTGATTCCAGATAGGAAGCTTAGGGGGGATGAAGAGGGAAGGAGGAGGTCGGGCAAAGAATATGAAGTATGAAAGCAGAAAGAAACCTGAGAGGGAAAGGGAATGGGGAGAGGAAGCAGCAAAGGTGTCACCTTGGACACAAAAATATGTTTCTGAAAACACCACTTCTCACTTTGGAGCCAGGATTTCTGCCATGGGACTTAGGCTTCTATCGTGGCATGCAGAAATAATCCTTTCTTGCAAATCTAATGACTGCCCTAAGAGAAGCAAACTGTTGCTCTGAGATGCACATTCCCTGTGTTTATTGTGACAAACCCTGGAGGCTGCAACTGTGTCTGGTGGGAACTGCATTTTACTTTGATTCGGCCCTCCTTTATTAATTCCATGGCTGCTTTGAAGACACATCTGATGATGAAACACTCTCTAGCAAGCGGTTGTAAATGAAATCACCATCCTGCTAGAATCTAGGTGGAGAACCACATAAGGGAAATTCCCAGTAGATTCAGGAAGGTGTTTAATTGGTTTTCAGAGACATCAGGTTATATAAGTGCTAAAAATAAAAGCAAGCAGAGCTAAGCGGTGCACTCCTAGACACTACTGCTTTAAGGCTCAATAGAAGAAACACATTAGCATTTAAAAATTTTTTTTTCCCACCGTGCTTTTATTTCCAGCACTACCCTGGTAATTTGTTTTTCCTTCAATTGTCTATGCTTCAGTGATCATATATATCTACACCTCTGTTCTCTTTATTTCCTCTTCTCCTATGACACAGTTATTAAATTAATTATTCTGAATCATGAAGTGTGAAAAATTATTACTTTTTCTTCTCTAATGCTGTTATAAAACTTTATTCCCATGTTGTTTATTCAGATGATTCAGGGAAGTTCATCTTTTGGTTATAGATTTAGATGTGACAGAAATTCTGGCTTACATCACAGCTACCTTCAGAGAACTGATAAGTGATAACAGAATATCTCTGTAAAAGTTCTCATATGTCCTGTTTCAGGGCAAATAAATGCAACATTTCCTCACTTTGACATGCAACTGTTGTTGGGCAATCAGACACCAGAATTGTGGGATAAACTGACTTCTTTATTTTTTGAGTTACCCAGCCTCAAACATCTCATTTTAGAAACACAGTTCAACTGACTCCCTCATACACTGAAGGAGGGGTGTGTAAGAATGAGCAGGTTATATGGTGACTTTCTTTGAGTGTGTTTTACCACAGGAAGGGACCAGATCAGGCCCAGCACATGTGCAAGCTAGTGTGACTCACCTGTTCCAATAGTGGACGGAAAAGAACAAGTGACCTTGTTCTTTCTAAACATATGACCTTGCAATTCTTTAGAAGCTAATGAGTAGACTAGTCTTTTGATATAACTTTGTTTTTCAATTTATATTTTAGACACATATGAATTGTGCAACACATTAGTGTTCAGTGTGGTATCTTATACGTTCACACATCATGCATTAATTAGATCCATTTCCTCTTCTACCTCATCCATTCTCCCCCCAAAACGTTTCCATGACTGTAAAAATCTCTTTGGATATTGGCTCCCCATTCTTACTTACTCTTCCCAAATTCTAGTGTCTGTTATTCCATCCATACTTCTTTGTTAATTTTTTGGACTGTTAAAACCAAGAGGCCTATACTCTGGAACTTAACAATAATTTGTTTTCTCACAGTTATGAAGATGGGAGATCTAAGACCAGTGTGTAGGTGGGGTAGGTTTCTCTTGAGGCCTCTCTATTTTGCTTATAGCCGGCATCTTGTCCCTCTTGGCTTATCATTGAGTTTCTTCTGCAGATGTCTGGGTATTACATGGGTATTAGTCATATTGAATTGCCGCTCACAATATGACTGATATTATTCTGGCTTAGAATGAACCTCTGTGTAGAGGGCTTACCTAGCATGCACATGACCCTGGGCTCCTGTAGCACTGAAAAACAAACAAATATTAGCCCCAGTGAAAGCTTTTCTATAAGGATGGTCACCTTATGAGGTACTTGGAATTAATACTGCACCACTGGGATTTAATGAGACACAATCCAGTCATAAAGATGGGTTGGAGATTTGGAACAGGAATCCTATGTTTTGTACAAATATATGAACATATCTAATTGTGTTGCACACAGGAACAGATATATCCATGGTTTAACTTGAAGGATATGCATGTTTAATACTTTGGCATTTTGTCTTCATATGTCTTGCATATTTCAGTTCAGACAACCTGTTATTTAACATAGAGAGACAACAGAGCTAATCGTGACAAAAGACCAGCCTCAGAAATGGAACTGGAGCAGGTTAATAGATGCCTATAAATCTCCTACTAGTGTGTATGAATAAATCACACATCACACATGCCCGCTATTCATCTCCCAGGCCTTGCTATGAATAAGAGGCATGCATTTGTTCCTGCATCAGCCACTTCTGAAAACTCTGATGTGGTTATTAATAACGTGCCATTTCCATAGCACTCTATTTAAGTAGTATGTTTCCTTCCTTCTTCTCTCATTCAGCAAATGTGTACTGAGAACCTTCTATCACCAAGATCATGTTAAATAAATGCCCACGGGCATGAATTTATGAATTAAATTGGTGATGTGTTTGGGGAAATGAAATGTTTAATTTTAGGAAATAATGAAAAGAATGCAAAGTACCTCGGGCTGACTGACATGATGCCAGGGCTATCTTTATGGTATGCTACTTACTGGGTGATGTTTCAAGCACAAGAAGACATAGTTTAGTGTATTGGTACAGCTTTATAAAGTTTTATACATGTATCTATTTTAGTAGATTTCTGTCAATCATATATATAAATCAAAATCTGAGGGTCATTACAATATTTAATTAAATTTTTAAGAAAAACTTTCAATGCTATGATAATAGAGAAGTTACCTTCTTGTTGCTGGGATCAAACACCCAATGAAGCAGCTGGAGGGAGCAGAGGGTTTATTTCAGTGTAACCTAGAGCACATGGAAGAGGGAAGTTCCATAAGGAATGAGCAGGAATCTGGCCCACATCTTGTGACATTTCTGGTTGGAAGTAGTCTAATTACTTGGCTTGGAGCTGGTCTAATAATAACCCTCAAGGTCCAACCCCAGAGGCACACCTCTGCCTCCCAAAGGTTCCATCAGCTGGGGATTGAGTATGAGGCTTAATCCTACACACATGAGAATATGGGGGTACTTTTGTATTCAAACTACCAAAGATAAACTACATCAACTATCTTCCTCTGTTATAAAGTGGCCATACACTGACACAGACCCCCTTCCTTGTTGAGAGAGTGTTAGTGATAAAGCTTCTAAACTATTCATCAGTACATGGTAGAGATCCTGAAAATATATCCTAAAGAAGAAACAAAAAAGCCAGATGTGGTAGCACACACCTATCATCCCAGCAATCAGGAGGCTGAGGTTAGGAGGATGGCTCTGAGCTCCAGGCCAGCCTGAGACTAAAGTAAATAGTGAATGCCGCCAGAACCGCCTGGACTAGAGCAGGACCCTACCTTGCAAAACCAAAATAATAATGATAATAATAATAATAATAATAATAATAATAATAATAATAATATATTTAAGATTACCATGGGGGATGATGTGATGATTTTCCTTTTGTTACTTTTTCTCATTGTATTATGCCATGTCATTTTGTCCCAGAAAGCAGCTAGAACATTAATAAGTACAAGGCAAATTAATGAAATGTTTAAAGGAATACTAGGACCCTAAAATACCTTGTCAGAGGGATTCTAAAGAGCAACAAACCATATAAATAAATAAATACAGACAATCGTATTATTCTGAATTAAAATATATTATAAAGTCACATATCATCCACACACTAATTAGGAAAAAGTGAGCTTTTATACAGTATGCCATAGTCTTTATATAAAACAAGCATGGACTAAAGAGTCAGATGAAATGAGTGTTCAATAAATTTCTATCAAGTGGATCAAATATACATACATTTTTTTTCCAGGCTGACCTGGAAATCACTATGTAGTCTCAGGGTGGCCTCAGACTCAATGATCTTCTTAATGATCCTCTTACCTCTGCCTCCGGAGTGGAGGGCTGGGATTAAAGGCATGTGCCACTACACCTGGCCAAATACATTATTTTTACCTCTCTAGATACACCAAAAGTTGCCTCAATGATGTCTAAAGTTAATGCACTAAATAAGTAAGTAAACCCTAAGGAAAATGATAAATAATAGGGCATATTTCAGTCAGCAACTGAAAGGATATTGTGAACAATGGAAGGAGAAAATAAATGCAGTGTTGGTTTTTGATCTGAGTGTTTAATCTGGCATTGTTTGTGGTTCAAACATCATGCCAGAAACAAAGGAGAAAAGGGAGCAACTAAGATTGTACAGAACTAGTATCTGTTTAGTCAGGCAGTGCACTAAGGGTGGTATTCAAATAAAGCAAATGGACAAACCACTAGAAGGTATTCTCCCCATTAAAAGGAATGTCGGTAAGGAGTAAACTAGAAAAAATAGTGGACTTCAAGGAAATTCAACTCGGACTTTTGTAGGTTTGGTTGTATTTTTAGCTTAACCTTCATATGCATAGTAACTGTTTAATGCTCATTATGGGTTTAGTGAAAACATACTGTCATGCCCTACCCAGAGGGGCACACATTGTTAAACATTTTCTGTAGGATGTCTTAGAATGCTTAAGATTCTCCTATTGCTTCTAAGAATGTAGCTTAAAGAAATGTATATTATGTAGTGTTTGTAGGGATGTTCAGCATAGGCTTAAATATTGACATAAATTAGAATACAGCCACACAGCAACTGTATTCTCAAAATGGTTGAAGGGCACAAGAATGTTCACTCTGTCCTGGTGTTCATATGTTCTACAAGAAAACTAGGAGTGGGGAATAAAAACGGTGAATTACTACATGGTGATCAGTTTGAAAAGGAGCTAAGTAAAAAGTTGGATAAGATTTGTAACTATTTTCTTTTTTAAAACACAAATTTTCTAAGGTCTCAGTTTTATAGATATATTTCATTCATATGACACTTGGCTAAGGCACTTAACTCCTGCTTCTGATCATCCCATTAAGAAAGACAGATAGTGTCCCTGACTCAGCTAAGGTCATTATAATTCACTATTACTCCACCTCCACTGGTAGAATTTCCAGTTAAGCACTTTCAGATTATACCAGTACCAAGTTGATTTGAACGTGTCTGCTCTATATTATAAATAATTTATAGACTGACTCTACATCAGTCTCTTAAAGTAGCAAAAGTAGATTTAATGACAAAAACATATCTTAAATAAATGAAGGAGAAGAGAAAAGGAAGTCACTTTTTAAATTATTTTGAATAAGAGCTAGATATTCTATATGATCTATTAATTTGCATGTGCTCTCTAGAAATTTTCAGAACTTGAGACCTGGTCCTGCCCCTAATCCATTTCATTAACATGAAAGAGGTAATCATTGTCACCAAAAACTGCCAAGCACTTGGCTGCACCAAAAAATAGTTTGAAGCCAAATTCAACTTAGAAGAATATGTCTCTTTTGAATTGAAGCCCATTAAACATTTCACCAGGCTTTCTACAAAAATGGATTTTTCAAAACTTTCGAAATCATAGCATTTGAGTTCATTTGAACCTATTGTGATCATTTTGGAAATCTAAAAAGCAACTGCCTTGAAGATGCTTGATTCCCATGAAATATGCACAGGCTACAAGGGGAAGACAGCAGCCCAGTGTCATCATTCTGGCAGGGAGATGAAGGGGTGGGTGGACTCAGCAGGTGCAATGCTGGGGGGAGTTGGAGAAGGGGAGGGAGTCTTGGAGGAGTTGCTTCTCCTGACTGTGTCTTATTCTTCCCGAGTAAGTTTTTTAAATCAAACTTCCATTTTTAAGGGAATTGATTGGGAACAGTGTAACGATAGCTCTGTGCTATAATATATAAAATTACAGGAGGAGCCCAGTGAGTGCTTTGCTCTGTCACTTCAGAGGTCCATTATCTCTTTGAGCCAGCGAGGTTCCTCTTTCCCAAATGGTTCCCTTTAAGTGCCCTGAAAGCAACAGCTAATGATTGCCTGTGGTTGAAGCAAGTCCGAATGGAAAATGGGGTTCTGGCACATATCCCTCCACCACATGAACGGTAGGGGCCAGAGGCTGACATCTATAAATCCAGGCTGGGCTCTAGAGTCCTGGCCGAATTAGGTTAATAATACACAAGGAAGAGTCTTAGAACAAATTCAACTTCACCAAAGAAATGTGCGTCAGCATGATTGCCATAGCCTCGTCATAACTTGGTTAATTTGGAATAGTCTTGCTTATACAAGGTGTGTGTGTGGGGGGGGGGGTCTCTGATTGCCCGGGCAAGAAGAACTGAGTCAGGTTGTAATGATTCCTCTCCTCCCTGGATGCAATTAGTCAAGACAGTCTCAATAATTCAGAAATAAAAAGAACAGCAGCACAGTGCATGTGACTTTGTAATTCCAGGACACTGATGCAGGTGGTTTCATTTTTTAGTGTGACCCCTTTGTATTGATCCCCAATACATGCTTTAAAGGCTCACTTAAATATCATGCAAAACACAAGACTAGAAAGAACATCTGAAAAGAGGCACAGTAACACATCATATAGTTAGTGATCTAAGAGTGTTAGCTTGTTTTAATGTTTCCTGACTTGATGGACAGCTGAAGCTACAACAAGAAATTGTGTTTTTCAAAATGATTAATGTTATTGGTTATTTTTACGTCTAAAATTAATATACATTTAAAAATGTATATTTTATTTATTTGCTTACAAGCAGAGAGAGAGATAAATGAGAGACAGACAGAGAGAATGGGCATGCCAGGGCCTCCACCTGCTACAAAGGGACTCCAGATGCATACACCACTTTGTGCATCTGGTTTTAGGTGGGGACTGGGGAATTGAAGTCGGGTCATTAGACTTTGTAAGCAAGAGCCTTAACTGCTGAGCCAACTCTCAAGCCCAAAATGTACATTCTTAACAGTTTCCTTTATAAGTAGGATCTCATGGTACAGGGAGTATATAGGGGCATTTAAGGCCAAGAAGCTTGACTTTAAAACTCTGCTCAACATTCTATTGGCTGTGGGATATTTTGGAAACTTTCATAATTAAAATATTCATTATTTTATTTAAAAAATAATGAATGACATCTATATTAAAAGGCTGATCAAAGAATTGAAATCAGTAACACAATTGGTAATCACAGATGCACAATAGTATATATCTATATCTATATCTACATATCATATATATATATGATATAGATAGATACTATGCATAAATGATATAGATGCAGACAGGCCGTGATATAGATAGGTAGTGCATATTGGTAGATTAAAGATATGACATAGAAATAGATAGATGTGGAAATATGCTAATTCTGTCCTCTGCTTCCCTTTAGCACACATGGACACCCAGAAAAAGTGTGTTTGTGGAAAACTCATGAAAGACAGTGACTGCATAGCAATAGCCATATTTAATTAAGAGAAGTAACAGAAGACTTAAGGTTAGATGTGGGGTGGGAACATGTCAAAGAAATCCTATACATATACTTACAGCTTAGCCAATCTACTAATGTTTTGAAGTTCTAACAAAATAGCACTGTTTTGTTATTTCTTCCAGTCCGCAACCATTTTTTGATTTTCAAAGGTTTTCTTCTTCTTAAATCTCTAGCAATTAGCAGAAAAAACAATTTTACTTTTTTGTTTAATCAATGTGAACTGTCATGATTGTACTATTAACCCAAAATAGATGTTGATTTTGCAATTCTGTGAAATAATAAAATAACCTACTGACTTCTTAGTTTTGAAAAACAAAGCTGTGTCTGAGGGCCAAGATTTCCTCTGATGGTTTATATCGATTTTCAACTTGGTAGGGCCTAGAATCAACTGTGAGAGATGACCTAGATCGGGTTAGTTGCTATGCATGCCAGTGAGGGATTACCTTGATTAGTTTAACTGAGGTAGGTAGACCCACCTGAGCTTTGGACAACACCATTTCATGGCCAGGTTCTTAGACTGTGTAAGATAAGAAAGAGAGAGCTGGCTGAGCTCCAGCACTCATTACTCTCTACTTCCTCCCTGCTGATGTAGCGATGTGATGCTGGCTTTTCTCATGCCATGCTTTCTCCTCCATGGTGGACCCATCATTCAACATTCAGGGAAACATGATGAGCAAGACATGTTTGACCTTCCAGGGTCAGTTAATATATTGCTTTGGATAATTTGTTTAATTTATGAAGTTAAAAACAAGATTTACTTTTAGATACACACAAGCACACACACACACACACACACACTTTGTTTGAAACTGTGATGAGTATTTTCAGCTGTGAAATGGGGACAGTGGTGGCATATGTCTGGCTATATCATTAGAACATCACATATGTGATTGATAATAGGAAATAAATATAAATATAAAATTCAATATAAATATAAAATTGTTAGTAAGCAGTATCCAAAATGACTTCATTGATTTCAGTCTTCCCTTAACTTTTTATAATGATATTGCTGTTAATTAAAATGCCTGGAAAATCATTGGCATGTTGTTACAGCTAATAGATAACAGAATTTATCTATGCTTTGACTAAATCAAATTTTCCTTATAGCAGCCTGATTAATTCAAGAAAATTTACTATTTAACAATTCTTTAAAAGACTTAATTTGAAAAAATATTAAAATATAGATTTCTATTTTCTTACAGATACCTTAAAATGTTCTTTTCTCCTTTTCTTAATGATTTCCACAAGGAACAGTAGTTGGAGTCAGAGTTCCTCCACTAACAAGCATACCGAAGTGTTACACATATTCTCTGGTGAGAGGGAGAAAGGTAGCATTAGGAAGATGCAGTTAGGCAGGAAGGCCCATAGGAGATATTATTCTTAATTCCTGTCTGTCGAGTGGAGCATAAACAAACATGGCTATTTGCCCAGCTATCTGTAGCAGCTGCCTCAGAGCTGGAGCCCCTCATGTGCATGTGTTCAAGCCCATCCCCTTTGGGACACTGCACCCAGGTGTCCTGCCTTCTTTTGAATTCAGCCCCAGACCTGAAATATAAAACCTGAATCACAAGGCTTTTGGAGGTGCTGTTCATCTCTTACCACTGGTAAAGTTTTGTACTTCCCAGCCTGGCAGCTGAGATGATGCCTGGGTGGGGAAGGTGGGAAAGAAAGAATATTTTTGTTTGCCCCTAGGCCCATGGACTTCAGCATGAACCCTTCCCCTAGGCACATGGACTTCAACATGAACCCTTCCCCTAAGCCCATGGAATTCACATGGACCCCTCCCCTAGGCCCATGGTTTTTTCCATGAAGATTTAGATCATGTAGGTTCATCTATTCCCCCTTCCTTGGTCCATGGACTCTTAGTCCCCCCTCCTGACTTCTGAATAAATGTAGTAATTTAATAACTATCCTTCTCAGTCTTGTTTTATTTTAATTCTTAAAAAAAAAAACAGGTAAGAGCTCAGCTTTGGAGTTTCCATTTTAACCCTGAAAATAAAATAACACCCATCTCACTTGGGACTCAATTTTCCTTTAAGTGAGAAACTATTATTACTTTCTAGGATCATTATATAGACTGATCTAATTAAAAGGCAATTGGTATAGAATAAAGTATGAGTGTTTTGATAAAGTTGGGTATTGTGATAGTTAATCTCCTTTGTCAGCTTGACAAGGTTTAGAACCACCATGAAACAAATCTCTGGACTTGACTATGAGATTTTCTACATGAAAGGCTAAACCCATCCTAAACCTGTACAGTACCACTTCATGGCTTGTAGGACTCCATAAAAAGGAGACAGCTAGATGAGCACCTACACACATCTGGGCCTCAGGTGTCAGGCACCATGTGAACAGCTGCTGCATGTTCCCCACCCATGGCTTCTCCATCTTGATGGACTGCAACCTTGAACTGTGAGCCCAGACCAACCCTTCCTCCTTAATGTGCTTTTTGTCAGCTATTTTATCACAGCAATGGGGAAAGTAAGTAATATATAATGTAGTCAGTTACATATCCTGTTATCTTATTTGCATGCAATTCTTTGAAGGACATTCACTCATATTATGTGAAAGCACAGTAATACCATATCATATACAAAACACTTTTCCAAATCAAATATTGATGTGCCTAAGGCATTAATGGGAGTCATCCATTCATTAGGGAAATTCTCCATTTTGACAGTTATTGTAGAAAACAATATGTCCTGCCCCTGTACTGCATGGGCCCTTTCCTCAACTGCCTTGTGTGGGCATCAGGTAGCCACTTGGGCCTGGAGGCTGTCCAGTTCTGATAGATTTGGTGCATTCTGGAAGCCCCATCTTGCACAGATGGAATGATGCATTGATGTATGCTCTAAATAAAATAATAAAGCTAATGTGGAATATTTTACTGTACCTCACTTTTAAAATTAAGAACAGGATATCTTGACTGGGGATGATATTCTGGTCTTGTTGTAAACATTAACTATGGCATAGAGAGCCTGCCGTGCAAACTCCTCAGTAGTTACTCCAACAAAACCTTCTCTCAATAGGATTACTATGGCTCAGATGCTCTCTGCAATCTCCAGGGCAGGGAGGGAATTGACAATGTTCTATGGTCTGCTCGAGGTACTGAAAGCTCTCTTGGCCCAGGTTTTGTTTGATATTGTTTGATATCATCAGAGGACATTTCTACTTTTTGTGGTTGCTTTCTTTTCAACTCTCTGGTATGAGCATCTCTTTAAAAAACTATAAAGATGATAGATGGACAAATGACTCCAAAGTCTACAAGAGTCTCAGCTCTACGAATATGTCTGTAAAATCCTAGGGGTCTTTAAATCCAAATATTTTTAGCTGCTCAAAAATAAATCATCTAAACTCTGTCTTGGCATCTCCAGTATCCTGGGGTCTTCACTGAATCTTAAGTTCACCTTCACAACTTCACACAGGGGTCTTTACTGCCCCCAAGATGGAAACCCAACACTGCCTCCCATTGCTGAGTTCAGTGGTTCCTTGGCACCATGCTGATTATCTCCGTGAACCCTTCCACATTGCATTTTTCATGCTGCCAAAGGCATTACAACAGGGACCATGCTGCCTAGTCCTGCTGCCAGATGGGGATGAAGCCTGAAGCCTAGCATTGGACCATGGTTGTTGGCAACCTCTGTATGCTAACCTTGTATAACATGCAATTCCTGAACTTTCCCTTCAGGTCTTCTTTCAAATGAATTTACAAGATTATTATCCTGAGCCTCAGTGGGTGGCTCTTGCCCTTGGGTTATCTTTCCTTTGCTCCCAGAGCAGAGCAGTAGGTCTCCCTTTCATGGTGGTGATTTCGTTGATAATAGCAGCCTATGTGGCTACTGTCTCTGTCTAACTTTATATTTTCCCATCTTTCTGCTTTGTATCTTGCTCTTCTTCTTTATTTCTCTCTTTCACTGTAGATCTAAGAGAAGCCACAAGATAGCCTCCATACTAATTCTGCCTTGAAATTTACTGTGTCAAACACATTAACCCATAACTTCTAAATTCAACTTCCCTTAAGTTCTCAAGACATGGCCAGCAGAATGTAGGCAGTTTCTTTGCCAAGATATCACATGAATTTTCTCCGGCCCAGTTTCTGATAGAGTACTTTTTCCTCTCTGAAATATCATTAGTCAAGCCTCCATAGTCCACATTCTTCCTTGGTCCTCTTGGTCTTTCTCATCTCCCACCAAAATGGTCCATAATCTGCTTACAGTATTCCAAGGCTTCTCTAGTCCAAAGCCCCAAAATCTTTCACATTCTTCTTACAGAATAGTACCAGATGACTAATAACAACTTTATCAGGTTTATCAAAGTTAACATCCCTACTTCTTGATACCGATTCTCTATATCAGTTACTTCCTAGTTGCTGAAACAAAATACTTATCAAGATAAGGTTCACAGAGAAAAAAGGGTTTAATTTTTCCTGCCTTTTTAGAGGGTAGAATTAATCATGGCAGGGAAGCCATGACAGACAGGTGCAAGAAGGCTTGGTCTCATTAGGAGGGAGGAAGCAGAGAGCAAGAACGGCATATGTGGTGAGCAATATCACCTCAATGTTCTCCCGCACTGACCCACAGCACACAGATATACTCCATTTGTGAGTGATTCTGGATGTAACATTGAATCCTGTGAGTACATGACAAATCAATGGTGATTTCCTATATTTTCCCATCTCTTCTGCAATATATCTTAAGCATATCCAGTGTTCTGTATCTAATAAAAAGTGATAGGAAAGTAGTCGAAATCATTCTCAGAAATGCTTATAAAAAAGGATAGAGATGGGCCTTTTCTAGTTCAATTTCATGAGAGAGGTTCCATGATACAGATATGAGATTTCAATATCTGTGCTCATGGATCCAAGAGAGCTTCAGAGAGGAAGAAGCAGATAAATTTGCAAATAGAAAGATAAGAACCTTCTCTTTTCTCCTTTTGAAGTCTGTTCCCCGCTTACCAACAAAGGCATGGCTTGTTGAGCTCTGACTGGGGAACACTCCCTTCAAGTCACAGGATGGGGGGGGGGGAATCAAAATTATTTTAGATGCAATCAAAAATAACCCGTTTGTATCAAAGATTCTTCATGAAAATTGGTCACTTCATTTCTGAATTAATTTATCTCACCAGATGGTTCTTAAGGATATATCAGAAGATGATGACATTTTTCATTCTATTCCCACAAAGTATTTTTATGGTAAATGTACAGACAGGAATCTCATTTTTCAAACTGAGGGTCATGCTGATTAAATTATGAAACCAAGAATCCTTTTTTCTTTATCCAAAATTAGCATGCAACTTTCATCTACATCTGTGAGATATTTTCAGAAACTATCTCCATAGTTATAATCAGAAATTAATTTCTTGATAGCTTATATCTAAGGAATGTTTTTCCTATGGAATTAAATTTGTTCAATGATACCTTTATCATTTATCATTATTGATTTGAAGTACTATAGAGATATTCTTTCACATTTTCAAATAAAAACTGTTTTGTATGGGGGTGGGAAACTGCCTCAGCAGTTAAAGGGGCTTTCTCGCAAAGCCTGTTGGACTTGGTTCAATTCCCAAATCACCCACATAAGCCAGACACAAAAAGTGTCACACACATCCGGCATTCTTTTGAAGTGGCCAGAAGCCCTGATGTGCCCCTTCCACCAACATATACAATCGCACATGTGGAAATAAATAAAAACTTCAAAATATATCCATTGTTTTCCAAGCTGAGAGTATTTCTTTTCTGCACAGCCTTGCTGTATGGCATGCACAGCAACCGTTTACCCCACCACAAGTCAAGTTTCATGATGACATTGTGGTTGCATAACAATCAGATTCAGCAGAAATAAGAACCAAATCTATGAGTGTTCTCAAAACAGTAGTTTTCTTGTTTCTCAGAGAGGGCTTTTCCTTTCAACAAATACTAAAATGTAGTCTTAGCTAACACCAGGAAAAGCCATTATTATTTCAGTGGGAGACTACATTAAACAAACAAACCCCAGACTTTGGTGCAGAGGGGTACATGGCAACTAGGATATATAGAGAAAAAGATGAAATCCAGAGCTGAGCATGCCGGAAGATCAGCCTCCATGGAGAAGAAGGATGATCCCAGTGACCTTGTTCTCTTGAAGGAGAGAGATTCAGTTAGGGACTCTAGGTTTTCAGCTTGCTGGCTCAGGAGAGCAGGGCTTGGGTGGCAGTGCTCTACTGCTGGAGGAAGACACTCTCCAGCAGTTTCCAAGTAGCCAGTAATACTAGGACAGAGGGGAGTGACAAGCACCAGGTTGGAAAGAATTGTCAGGAAGGATGAGCCACTACAGCATTGACTTGAACCAAGGTAGCAATGTGGCTACAGTTTGGGGTGATCTTCTGGTCTAATTTAGAATCACAGTCAAGGTCACCCTCAAGCCTTGTTCTCCTTGATAAGGTTTTATTTGCAGTGCACTCCAAACCTCTTTCCTTTCTGCCTTGGTTAGCATGTGTGAAAGAAATAATGATTATTTTAATGATACTAAATAGTAGCTTTGATCTCTTCCCCCCACAAGCTAACCAAAACATTATCTGGATAAATGAAATGACTCATTTGTGAAGAAATCTCCTGTGTCTATTACAGTGTTCCTGCTCACCTACCTGACTCTCCCACTAGGCTTTGAGTTCATCTTTGCTTCAGGAACTTACCACCTACAGAGTAAAGAAAAAAAATACATTCAACAAATGGAAAAAAAATTCCGAACACCTACCAACCTTATTTTTCAGAGGACAAAAATAAGTTATCAGATAGGTGATACATTATCTAGTGCCAGAATTTGCACAGAGCTGTAGCTCATTGGCCACATGAAAGCTGGAAGCTCCCTAAGGAATATGGCTGCATCTGGGACAGTGGTGAGCTAGTGGCTGGACTGAGTGTCAATCTTTGGTCCACTTGACTATGAAATAGGTCTGGATCTTGCAGTTTGATAAATTTGTGGACAAAAAATCATTCATTGAACTAATTCCATTATTGAGACCAGTTAAGAAAATCACCAATAAGACTAATGCTCCTCCAACTTTATTAAGCAGATGAATCAACTGGGGATTTTATGACCTGGAGAACACACACACACACATCACACACACACACACACACACACACACACACACACACACACACACACACATATATATATATATATATACATTTCAAGAGAAAAGCAGAGCTTTTCTTTTTTGTGTATGTTTATTGTATGTGTGTGGGTGTGGATGTTTATGTGAGTGTGTATGTGAGTGTATATAAGTATGTGAGTGTATGTGTGTGAGTGTATATGTGTGTGTGAGTGTGTGAATCTGTGAGTGTGTGTGTGAGTGAGTGTGTATGAGTGTGTGAGTGTGTGTGAATGTGTGTGTGAGTGTGTGAATATGTGAGTGTGTGAATGTGTGTAAGTGTGTGAATATGTGAGTGTGTAAGTGAATGTGTGAATATGTGAGTGTGTGAGTGTTTAAGTGTGTGTGTGAACATGTGTGGGAATGTGTGATTTAAGTGAGTGTGTAAATGTGTGATTATGTGAATGTGATTGTGTGAATATGTGTACGAATGTGTGTGTGAGGGTGTGTGACTGTGTGAATGTTTGTGAATGTGTGTGTGAGTGATTGTGTGATTATGGGAATGTGTGTGTGAATGTGTGAGTCTGTGAGTCTGTGAGTTTGCATGTGAATGTGTGTGTCTGTGAGTCTGTGAGTGTGCATGTGAATGTGTGTGTGTGTGTGAGTGTGTTAATATGTGCCGGCACAGTCCAGAGGATAGCATAGGTGCCATTCTTCAGATGCTGTCCGCCTTTTTGTTGTAACTGGGGTCTCTTACTGGCCTGGAACTTCCTAAATCGGCTAGTCTGGCTGGCCAGTGAGCCATAAGAATCAGGCTGCCTCCATTTCCTTAGTGTGCAGGGATTATAGGTGGATTTACCATTTTTTGCTTTTTCTTTATGAACAATATTTATTGTCAGTAATTAGATACATTGCATGATCAAGTCTTTTGGTATTACCCCATTTCCCTCTGTGGCCCTTCTTCATTGGGCTAGCTGGACCAGACCATGGGGTTGGGGATAGCCGGTTCTTTTTCTTCTTCTTTGTGTGTCGTTGCTGAGGAGGGTGATGGCTCTGGGTGTTCTCCCCCACCATGGCTCTTACAATCTTTCCGGCCCCTCTTTTGCTCAGATCCCTGAGTCATGGTGGTTGAATTTTAAGTCGGCTTTACTGTTGAGTTCATAAGAGTCTCTGGATTTCTGCTTTGGACTATGTTGGGTATCCTCAGTGTCTGTCTCCATTGTCCTTTCCCAGGTTGTCTGACTTGCTGTGGAGGCAGTTCTCTTGTTCATCTCAACACTTCCTCAAAGGTTTTGTCTGGGCTCTATATCATAAGTTATGGGTGGTTTATCTCCTGCCTGGGGGACAGGCATCATCTCAGCATGGGTTGTGAGGATTAAACTCAGGTCCTAACGTTTTCCAGGCAAGTTCTTTACTGACTTCTCTCTCCCTGGCTCTGAGAGGCTTTTCAGAAGGGCAGATCTGATCTATGAATGGGGCTTTGCTGTTTCCAAGCACTGTGAAACTTGGTAAAATCTTAGCTTTCCTGGCCTTTAATTTCTTCTTTGTGAAATGGGTTGTTCAACATCATTTCTAAGGTCACTTCAGATTCTCAACTCAGTTGAGAAAACTTATTGACCCTGTGTAGTGTGTGATTTTTCACCTGTGTTGTTAAACACCACTGTGGGTTGTATTTCCAGAGTGGATGCACCTTACAACAGGAAGGAAGGAGTTTCCTGAAAGTAAGCATGGCTGTCCTATGGTTTGAAGCACAATTAAGAAAATACTAAGTTAAGCAGAGTGACTGTCACAGAGCAGCCTGTAGAAAGCGGGCCTATGGGGGCCTCCTGGGGCTTTCCTTGTAGTCACCTAAACAGTCTTTAAAAATCCAGATTCTACAGCCAGGCATGTTCAGGCACACACCTGGAATCCCAACACTAAGGAGGCTGAGACTGTGGGTCATGAATTTGAGGTTAACCTGGGCCACATACAGAGACTGTCTCTAAAATGAAAATCAAATAAATGAACAAAATTAGACTCTTTATTTTATTTTATTATCCATAATTAGATACACTTATTAAGGGAATAATGTGTTGATGTCTCCACTTCCCCTATTTGCCTCTTCCCTGTCCCCGATCAGTTGGATATCCTCCTCTGTGGGCAGTCTGGATCAGTCCATGGGGTAGGGGATTGTGAACAGCCTAGGAGTTAACCCGATTCTGCCCCCCTTTGCATGTTGTTACTGAGGTGGCAATGTCTCTGGATATTCTCCTCCACTGTGACTCTTACAATCTTTCCACCCCCTCTTCCGCTCAGTTCCCTGGGTCATGGTGGGTGAGTATTAAGGCTGCTTTGTTGTTGAGACCTTAGGAGCCTCTGTACTTCTGCTTGAGGTTGTGTTTAAACTCGTTGGTGTCTGTTTCACTGGTTCATCCTGGCTTGATCTGTTATCTGTGGTTATAGGTCTCTTGCTTATCCCATCACTGCCTGCGGGGTTCCATGTGGATCCTCCATGGTAGGTCTGGGGTGGCACATCTCTTGCCAGGAAGACAGCTATCGGCCTGTGGCTCAATGGTAGGGTTGGAAGAGACACAGCCCTCTCGGCGCCTTCTGAAAAATATAAACAGAATCTCCATCGGAGAGTTAGATCATTATAGGTTAATTGAGATACACTTTCCTGAGTTGGTTAGAATCTATTGTTGGTAGCTTTTTGTAAATCACTTGTAAAGTGAATTTCTCTTTGGGGTCCTAAGATTTGGTTCCTTATGTACTTTACCCTGAAATCCCAGTTCCAGTCAAGGACTCCCCTTCACTGAGTGGATTTCTTGGCTGAATTGTCAGCTGTTGATTGCCTCCCCCAGGTTTTGGTGCCTCCATTGCACTAGTGCTTTCTTCCTGGTTTGCTGTTCTCTCCCAGCAGGCAGTGTGTTCAGCCTACTCATGGTGGCCAACTGCCTTTCATGTCAGTGGACTCTGTTTATTCCAGCTGTCATTGACCAGTTTCCCCTGGCAGCTTATGTAGCGCCTTCCAGCTCTGCACTAACTACCATCTGGGGGCTGGTTACCATTCTGTACCTTGTAGGGTCTCTCGGTGCTGATAGATGGCTTTCTGTGGTTCTTCAGCAACAGGATCGCCTCAGGCCTGGGGCTGGTAATCAAGAGCTTTGACAGAATCCTGTCATGTATTGGGGACCTCGTGGGTCACTTTGATCAACATCTCAGTGGAGGAAGGATTCTGTGGCTGGGCAAAATTGGACTCTTATTCAAGAGGGATGAAATTTTGCATTTTCTTCTGGTCTCTGGGATACCATAGGTATTTGTAATTGTGGGGCTGGCTTTGGCTGCATCACGTTCAACCTGCGCTATTCAATCTCAGTTACAAAGAAGAAGTTTCCAGATCCAACATTTAGATGTGTAAACTAATACGGATCAATTCACTCATATATCTGTGTGAGGGACCAAGATATCTATGTTTGCTATAGCTGTCCAAGTCTGATGCCCAGATTCCTTTGTTAAGGTTCAACACAGGTAGGTACCTCACCTTCACGGCTACATAATCAGTAGAGCAAACTCACAGATCAGAGTTTTCTGACAGCCTTTTATTAATCCATGCCTACACACTGAACATTTCAGTGTCTGTCTCCTTAAAGAAGTAGAAAATTATGTGTTTTGTCCCCATGTTCTGACTCCACCCCCCCCCCTTGTGGTCAGACCTCCAGATGGCTGAACGGTTCACTCTTCAGTGACTCATCAGAGTGCTTGTCACCCACAGCAAAGCGCCCATGCTGCATGTTTGGAAGATTGTGAGTTTTCTCCCTCTTTCTCGCCCATTCCATCTCTATCTCTTTCTTCCACCCGTGCTTCTGTACGTGTAGATTGATCACTCACTCTCCGCCCAGCTCACATCACGTCCTGACTTGAAATTTGGATGTAGACGGAGTGTTTCTTTCATATTGCTAACTTGTACCTGAAACCTGGAAGTGAAATTACACGGCTCAAGAGAATGAACATATTTATGTTTTTTAACCCCAAGTGTCTTGTGAGTATTGTCACACTTCCCCTGGATAATTTGACAGAAGTAAGTTTCTCCTTGCTATTATTTAGTATCTTTGTCTTTAATAAACCTATATCATTTCTATTGTCACAAAGTGAATTTAAATTTTATTTTTTCTTTGTTGATGAATAAATTTTTAAAGGAACTTGAAAAACAGGGAGGGTATGAGGTAAGGGGATAATTTACTCATTTTATGCATAGATCATATATTCTCATCTTCAGAAGTTGCCAGTTCTCTCTGTGTAGGTGGCACAGCAAGATGCTGTGAGCAAATGTGGTTTGATTTAATAGGCTCTCTAATTGTGGGTAGATGAGACCAACATGCACCTCCACACGGTCCTGTAAGATCAGCGTAAAAAATCTGATACAGACAGACTGAGACACATGCACGTGTGTGCATTTGAGTGTTCTCAGCATCCTGTAGACTCCTTCGGATGGCGGAAGTAGAGGAGACATGAAGTAGTCTAATAAAGAGACCAAGAACCCAAGCCATGTTTCTCCCCATTCAAAATAAAAAGCACTTGTCCAGGTTGATGAGAATGTCTGATTGGTATGGCTTCCCTGCTCTGGGCTTTTGAGTGTGCGAGGAGGAGAGACCCACAACCCGGTTGGTTGGCAGGCTGGCTAACCCCACCCTCCACAGCTCCAGTAGGCTAGGATTTCTGCAAAGAAAGCTTCAGGTCTGTCAGGCTGGCTTAACATCGTTTTGAAGGGCTACCACTTTGCTCAATGCTGCCACCTTGCGGCAGAGACCAAAGTAACAACACTTTAGCTAAATTTGTCCATCACTCTAGGCCAGGCTTTTCGACTAAAACGTGAAAAGGATTCTAAAATTTAGACAATCCATGAAAGGGGAATCTTGAACTTTTTGCTTCTTGGGGGTTCGCGGGACTTGATATATCACATCATTTAGAAATTACTGTGGTCTGGTTTTCTTTTCTATTCAGAAAGATCTGTGTAGCTGCAGGGAGAAACAAAATTAGAAGAGATCCAAACTCCGTGTTAGATGTCTTCCCTCTCCCAAAACCAACCTGAAGAACCATAAGAGGAAAGATTTGCATATGTAGACATAAACGTTTACATATACAAATACTCTGAAAGACCCTCTTGAAAATCTTCCGTGAAAACTACATACTGGGCATGTTATTTGCAGCCAGGAAGAGGAGGGCTGGGCATACCTGTTGGACATAAACCAGGCAGGAAAGAAGCTCTTCAGATATCGATCCTTCCCCCTCACCTTAGCCTGGTGTGGTAGCACTTGGACAAGGGCTCATGGCATAAGCATGACGCCACCAGAAAATCTGGGCAGTATGCATAGATAGGGAGCATACAGACACTTGACACTAAGCTCAGCGAGTCTTTCCCCATCTCCCCTTCTCCCATACCCTTCACCTGGCAGCTTACACCCAAAAGATCAGCTCTCCCTTCCTAGGATGCCTTTCTCTGAGACACTGAGGATGAAGTCTAGACCTGAGGGATGGTTTCCTGGGGTGTACTGAGATGGACTCCAGCTTCCTGGCACTGGAACCCCCATTTTAGGCTCATTTCATGTTGGCTCTCATTCTCCATAGGCTGCAAGTCTGAGTAAATCTAGCCTTTGTCTCATCTGTGTATCCACTGTCAGAAAAAAAAAATTAGCAGACATCCTTGGAGTGGAAATGAGCTTGTTATGCCAGAATAATGGCACGGAGCAGCGCTGATTCAAAGGAGCAGCAAACCATTAACCTAAGGAAACAAGACTGAAGCAGTCATGTAAGGTGTGAGAAGGGAGCTTTAAAAGAGGGAATGTTAGATAGACTTGAAAGAGGGGAAACACAAGATTAGTCAGTATGAAATGAAGACATTAAATGACTCTTCTCTTTCTCAACATTAACCCAGAGAACTACAGGAGTAAGAGGAACGAGAAAGGATGAAAGAAACCCCCTCCAAAGTTCTCATATGTAGCTGAGCAATATCCTCTGAAAACAAAATAAATACATATACTCACCAGTAAACTGTGTTGATAAGCAGTCAAGTCTTTATTTGAGTGCAAGGATGGAGTGAATTAATGTATGATGTACATGACTTAGGAAGCGTTACAGGGTTCCTGTGAGATGCTGGCTCTTTACTCACTGGAGGACTATGGTTCACAGAAGTGGAGCTGTCGTTTGAGTATATGGATTAAGATGATCTCGTTGGGCATTATGAAGGTATTCGCACTTGAAGCTCAACATAAACTGGGTCAGAAGTACAAAACTAATCATTCGAGCATGACAAAATTAGAAAAAGAAGTTGAGTAGAATGGAAGGTAATGCTTACAACATATGTAAAATAGGGGCAGGAATATTTAAAATAGTATTTGAGTGCACAGCTCCCCCCAAAAGGAAGAAAGTAAAGAAGGAAGCGAAAGAGGGAAGGAGAAAATGCAAAGCAAAACAAAGTAAACCCAGAAAATCCTTTATTTATTTGATCATCTTTTATAGTATTTTCAAAAGCAGTATTATAACATTTGATATAAAGTTTTGTAAACTGAAAAATGCTGAGTCAAACTTCATTTTCTCTGCTCATCTTCTAACTAAAGTTTGCTCCACAACCTTGGTCTCTAATGGAGAGCCGCTTACCTGATGCTGCCATTCCCTTACCTGCTTTTTAAAATCCCTATGTTGGACTTCAGGGATGAACTGTTCTTAACCAAATGCAATTTAAATTGTTTCCCTTTTGTCATTCAATAATGTTAACGTAAGTAGTCTCATATATAGACAGATATGTGTGTTATTGGCTGAACATATATTTAAATTGCATTTTGTCAGTATTTATGGAGACTCCATGATTTCCACAACACATGTAAAGGGCTGGGAATAAGCCATTGTTGGAAAACATAAAACAGACAGAATATTTCTTTAATGGAAACAGCAGCTAATAATGGTAAATACAGAATTAGATGGGAACTGAGCCTGGGTTTCGCAAGTGTTCCATTGAGCTGTTAACCCTTAACATTGGAGTTGTATGATGGGCTGACAGGCTGCTGCTAGCTCAAAATGTAGACATGAGAGCAGGTGAACACAAGGCTTTATCCTCATAAACCCATTAGACTAATACAGAATTTTGAAAGAATAATAATCCTAGAGCACATGGGTGTACCCATTTAGGAATACCATTTGACAGTATACTGTCACTTTGGATGGGTATCTCATAATCAATCAACCATTCTTCCAGAGAAATTTGCCTATTACCACATCAGGGAACAAACACCAGAATGATCATAGCAGTATCAGCTATAATAACAGCAGTGGAACCAGTTATCAAGTTCACTAATGGTTACATGATAGTCTGCTTTCCTACAATGAAATGATATCCACAAAAATATTCTTACAGGTAACAAAACTGATGAATCTTAGTATAATATTAAATAAGAAAAACAAAATGTGGGAGCATATACATCTTTTTTATTGTCCATAATGAGTTACATTGTTTAGTGGGCCACCAGGGAGTTGTTATCCCCAATTCCTCATTGCCCCCCTTTCCCATCCCCACTCAGCTGGATAACCTCCTCCGTGGGCCAACTGGATCAGTCTTTGTGGTAGGGGACCATGGATAGCCTAGTATTCAGCCGGGTTCTCCTGACCCAAGTGTGTTGTTACTGAGGGGTGCCATGCCTCTGATATTCTCCCCCACCACAGCTCTCACAATCTTTCTGCCCCCTCTTCCGCTCAGTTCCCTGAGTCGTGGTGGGTGAGTATTAAGGATGCTTTAATGTTGTGAGTTTAGGGGTCTTTGTGTCGAGAACCAGTTTCTGTCTCACTGGCTTATCCTGTGTTGATTGAATGGCTGTGGCTGTGGGTCCCTTGTTCATCCCATCATTCTCTGAGGGGTTTCCTATGGATCCTCCACAATATGCCTGTGGTGGCTCATCTCTTGCCAGGATCTCAGCTTTCTGCCTGCAGTCCATTGGTAGGGTTATATGGGCCACAGCTCTCTCTCTCTCTGTATCCTGAAAAATACAAACACAATCTCCATCGGAGAGTGAGATCAGTATAGGCTAACAAATATACACCATTCTGGGTTACCTAGCTTCTATTGTTAGTAGCCTCCCCGTCAGTCACTCACATAGTGCATCTTTTCTTGGGAGCCCAAGAGTATGAGATCCGGTGCATATCACCCTGAATCCCCAGTTCCAATCAAGGGTTCCCCTTCACTGAGTGGAATATTTGGCCAAATTTAATAGCTGTTGATTGTCTCCCCCAGGCCCAGGCTCCTCAATTGCACACATGCTCCTTTCTTGGTTTGCTGTTCTCTCCCAGTAGGAGGTGTGGTCAGCCTACTCATGGCCGCAGACTGTGTTTCATGCCAGTGGTCTGTTTACTCCAGCTGTCGATGATCAGCTTCCCCTGGTATCTTGTGTAGTGCCTTCCAGCCCTGCACTAACTGCCATTTGGGGGCTGGTTACCATTCCAGACCTGGAAGGATCTCTCTATGCTGATCGATGGCATTCTGTGGTTTCTCAGCAATGGGTTTTTGCCTCAGGCCTGGGGAGGGTGTTCAAGAGCCTTGACAGAATTCTGTCTTGTTTTTGGAACCTCATGGGTCACTTTGGTCAACAGCTCAGTGAGGGAAGGAACCGGTGGCTGGGACCCGGGGCCGTCAGGCTGCTCAATTATTCACACCTTCTCCCCTACTATTCATGGCCCGTCTTACCAGTTTACGCCCACTACTTACTCTTTAGTTTACAGTATGCTCGTGAGGATTTTATGTTTTTGAACCTAATTTGGATTAGCCTCATGCTTAAGCCATTCCCCTCCCCCCTTCCCTTATACCTCATTCATAACCTCTCACTTCTTTCAGATCTTACTAAGGGAACACTCAAAAGAACAAAGAATTGAATGCCACATACTCTCCCTCATATGCGGTCCTTAACTGGGATAACCATTTTCTTTGAGCATATACTTCTTGTTATCTATTAGCCAATGCAAAAAAGGCAAGAAAACCAAACAAAAAATAAGATATAAGTAATAGCAAGAGAACAAGCAGCTGCCATGTGAGGGAGGATAAAGGTCGCAACTTTTGCAGAAAGGATGACATCACTTGATGTCACATAGACGGATGCTTTATCCAGCATGTGGCCTTTCCTAAGACAGTAGTGCACATATACCTGATGGTGGGATTACAGTGATTACAAAATACTGCTTCGATTGGCACGTGTACTCACCATTACATTTATTGACACCACTAAGCTCTAGACACTTCTAAATGCCGACATAACCCTAGGTACAATCCTTGATGAAAACCACTACTGTTCTTCACTTTACAAGTGAGTAAGAAGAATTCCAAAGGGGTTGACTTATCCGAAGCCAGGAAGAGGCAGAGGTAGGAGGTCATCAGAATCCAGAGCTAAATCTTTTTTAGAAACATGCCCAGACAATCGCTTGAGAATTTAAAGGAACTTTATTTCTATTTTGAATTTTTATTCTATTACTAGTCACTTTATTCTTTAAATTTTCATGTAATTATGAGATTTGTTTCTCACTGAATTTTCCATACTTTTTATTATTTATGCATCATAACTTAGTTAACTATAATTTATTATGATTGTTTAAGCTCCTTTAAGTCGTGTCATAAACAAAACTCTGGGAAAGTGCCTGGAGAGATGACTTAGCAGTTAAAGGTGCTTGCAAAGCCTGATGGCCTGAGCTTGATTCCCCAGGACCCACATGAAGCCAGAAGCACAAGGTGGCACATGTATCTGGAATTTGTTCACAGTGGTAGGAAGCCCTGGCATGCCCATGAAAGTGTTCTCTCTCTCTCTCTCTCTCTCTCTCTCTCTCTCTCTCTCTCTCTCTTTCCCTCTTTCCTCTCTCTCTTTCTCCCTCTCCCATTTTATTCTCTCTCTCTTTCTCTCTGCCTCTTTCTCTCTTTCTCAGATTAATAAAAATATATAACCGAAAGATCTTTGACATTGGGACTAAACTAAGACTCCCCAGGACTTGTTAGAACACGTGGTGAAGCAGCAGCATCCTTACTGAGGAAAGCTTTCCTTCCTACTGCTAATGTTCTCCTTAGCGTGCATACATGAGGGTTTGTATGAACTGTCCTCTTTAGTGTGATGCATATACTATTTCCTCATTATGTAATTTCATGTTTTTTCAGTTAACTCTATTTTGAGGAAATTTTAATTCCTCGAGGCATGGGATATATTTTTTTTCTTCATTGTGCTACATTAACCAATTTACTTTGATATGTTTACCTTAGAAAACTACATTTTCTTACCTTTCATGTTAGTTTTATGGTTATCTTTTTATCAATATAAACTTATATTTCTATTTTTTTTCTTGAGGTAGGGTCTCTCTCCAGCCCAGGCTGATCTGGAACTCACTCTGTAATTCCAGGCTGGCCTTAAATTCACAAGGTAGGATCCTCCTACCTTTGCCATTTATAAGCCCTATTAATATTATTTTCTGTAGTTTTCCAGTCTTGGCTGGACATATTTATCTCTCTAATGTTGCATTTTGTGTTATTACCATGAATGGGTAAAAATGTGTACATAATCCCTTGATAGATAATAGATTCCTTTAGATCACAGCCTCAGCCCTTGTTCCTTGGTTTATCCTGAATCTTCTTATTGTTCAGGTAATATATGTAATCTCTCTTATGGGCTGGAGAGGTGGCTCAGTGGTTAAAGTCACTGATTTCTCATCTCTGCTATTTGTGTTCTGCCACGAAAATGGAAAGTGAGGAAATTTTGCATTTTTACCTTATATCTGGTTACCATATGCATTGCACATTTCTGTTATATTTGGTTAATCCTCCACAGACCTGTAACCATGCAGTGTGAATGGAGTCATCTTTTCTTTTATAGACTTCCTTTATCAAGTGGAACTCCAAATGCATGGGCCACATTGTGCATCTGGCTTTATCTTGCTTCTGGTGAGTTAAGCCAGTGTCGTCTGGCTTTGCAGGCAAGTGCCTTAACTGCTGAACCATCTCTCCAGCCCAATTTTTATAAAATTGTATGTATGCCCATTGTTACAAACTCATATATGGGATGCATTATTCTTCTTCAATTTTTCATATAGTATTTTACCTATACATAAATATCATGTCCTCCTAGGATGAATATAATCCCATTGCTCAATCACAACCACTAACAATATACTTAAGATATTAATTTAATACACATTAGTGATATTTAATAGGATTAATTTTTTATTAAGGCTCTCTTACATTTTATATATATATATATATATATATATATATATATATATATATATATATATATATATATATATATATATATATATATATATATATTTATATCCATTTGGCCTTCAGTTTACAGAATATCTATTTTAAAGATTTCCATTCATTCTCCAAATTTCTGAGCTATGTCTGTAATAGCTATATCAAAATTTACTTTATATTTTGGTTAAATTAGTCAATAAATTTGTTTATTGGGCTCTTTTTCAGCAGGACAAAATAGTTTGTCTTTATTTCTTCATATTTCTTTTTCTATGTTTTTTTTTTCTTTATTACTTTCTTTCTTTCCAACTCCTGATTCTTGCCTGTGATGCCATTTCTCTTTCTGTTACTGAGAAAAATACAGTGAATTTAGATAATTGTTCTCATGTAATTTAAGTATATATATATATATATCTTCTCTCTATTAAACACTCAATATTATTCTTTTTCTCAGTTGAACTTATTTGTGAGGCACATGTTTTTCTCAGAAATCAAAAGTATTTCTGTTTTTACACATATTTGTAAAAATATGTGTAAAAACAGAATATAAATATTTGCCATGGACATCATTTTCTGCAATTTTGGATAAGTTAGTTCACATTTCAAATAATAAGTGACTTACACTAAGAGTGCTTATCCTGTATTGTATATAATTGTCTGTTTAATAGACTGTTTCTGGTTTCCTCCTTGACTCCATTTTTATTTGGTAAAGGAAATAAAATATAAGGCTGATAATATTGTTTATAACAATATCTTAGTTTGCCAATATTACCTCAGGCTATGATGTAAATGAAAGCATAGGCATCAGCCAAATATGCTGATTTAGAACTATGCACATATTTTCACCATAGTTAAATATATAATACTTGTGATGGTTAAGTTTATTTGTCAACTTGACCTATGTAATAATCCATAGTAATCTTGGGTGGATCTCTGAGTTTGCCTGCAGAAAGGATTTACAAAAAAAACTTTTGGGATTTTGGAGAAGTGAGGAGGTCCCTTTCCAGAGTGAGCCCTTACCCCCAGTGGGTGGGCCTTCCAAGGGGACAAAATATAAGGAAGCTTGAGGGGAAGGAAACCCTCTTCCTTCCTCCTCCAGCTGCTGGTGCTTGTTCCTGACTTGCACAAGCATCCACATCCTGCTCTCCTACCCTTCCTGGACATTGGAACCCAGTTTCCTCTGCCTCACATCCTGACTGAAGAGCAGCTGCTCCTCAGGGAGCCTTCAGGCCTTCTGAGCTGGATTGGGACTGCTGAGACATCCAGCCACGTGGACTGAACAGCTACCAGTTTCTTCACCTGTGAGTCTGCAAAACTGATATAGTTGGACTTTCATTAGCTACCCTGTAAATTCCCTTTTACTATAATCTATTGTATCAACTCTGTTTCCTCTAGAGAACCCTGACTAATACAATACCTTTTCCTATATTTATTTGAAAAGACAGTATATCTACTCAAATATATAAAGCTCAAAACCTCTTTAATTATTCTCATTAACTATAATATATCTTTTACTTTTACTTCATGAATATACATTTAGATATTTTAAAATGATCATATTGCATTACTAAACTGTTGCTATTCATTTCATATAAAGCCGTTTTTTCATAGTCAGTTTTGAATATAATTTTGTCAATATATACTGTCACCATCAATTAAATTCACTTAATACTTTAATTCCATTACATTAATATTAAATGGCTTATTTAACTTTATTCACATTTGAATGGTCTATTCTTTTCATCATTTAAATTTTCCTGTTTTTCCCCCCAAAGTGATCAAGACTAGCATATTAGCTATAAATTTCTTTGAAAAAATATGTATATTAAAATTATTACATGCTGGGTTCTGGATAGATGCCAACTCAGTGGTGCTCCGGTGACATGAGTCTAGACTTCCAGAAGACAATTAAAACCAGATGCTGTAACATGAGTGTGATGGTTAAATTTTATTGTCAACTTGACCTGTTAGCAATCTACAGTAATCTTGAGTGTTGTGTAGCAGATTTCCTCCACATTGAAGAGAGAAAGGAGGCTCAGGGGATTCAGGAATAAACATCCCTTCCTGGGATGGCAGTGCAGGAAGGAAATTCCAGAGACCAAGGAAGTCAACAAATCTGGGAAAGGGTTGCAAGACCACACCCTAAGGTTATATAAAGAGGAAGGAAATCTCTCTCCTCATGCAAGTTCTGCTGGAGTGTGTGTGTGTGGGGGGGGGTGTTGATGATGGCTTCTATCTCGCTTTCTCTGTTTGGACCTGTGAAAGGGGGCCAGACTCTTTCGTTATTATGGAACTTCCCCCTGGATCTGTACCTACAATTAATCTAGTGGCTTGTGGCTGATTCAATCAATGAACTTCCCCCAGTGCCCCCCATGGAAAAATGCCCTAGGCTGTCATGCACAGTGGTCAACAAGAGATAGAAGGCAAGGACATCACTGGAGGTTGTCCACTGACCTCCATGCACACATGTGTGAATACACTCACATCAGACATAATCACACACAGTATTATTGTATGTAAAGTGTGCAAAATGGCAGGAAAGGGAAGACAGGTCTCAGTAAGAGTATAGAGCAAGCACTATTTGGAATATTATTCAGAGCTTCTCCTCATCCCTGAGGTCTTGTCAGGTAAAACATAATTTAAAGTCCCTACAAAGAAGAAGGGATATCATTTTGTTGGAAAAATGAATAATACCTTTCGACTGATGGGGATTGTTGATGTAAAGTAAAAATTAATAAAACTGTAGACATAGACACTGGATACAGATTTGTTTGAAAATGCTCAATAAAATTAGTATGTGAAATGGGTGATCCTAATTAATATTGTAAAGTTGCAGGAAATGCAGAAAGAAGGAAAAGAATGAAGGGAAAGAAGTGGAAATGAGAAGAAAGGAAGGAAAGAAGAGAGATACTAAAAGTATTTTTTAATGTTAAAACACATATTTGCTCCTTAAGTTTTTTTAAAAATGTGCATTTGCTAAGTTTTGCAATCAGAAGAATTTTTAATAACTTTATTATGAATAAGTATATACATTGCATGAGCAAATCTTGTGAATGTGTCCCAGTTTTCCTCCTCTTTGTCCCCTACCTACTGGGGTCCTTCCTCAGTGAGCATACTGGATCTGTCCATAGGTTAGGGGGTTATGAACTGCACCAGAGGTAGTCAGTTTCTCTCTCTCTCTCTCTCTCTCTCTCTCTCTCTCTCTCTCTCTCTCTCTCTCTCTCTCTTGCTTCCCCCTTTGTGTATTGTTCTGAGGGGGACGATGTCTCTGGATATTCTCCCCTCCATTTCTCTTATAATCTTTCCTCCCCTTCTTCTGCTCAGTTCCCTGAGCCCTGGTGGGTGAGTTTTGAGTTAGCTTTATTGTAGAGATCTTAAGTAGTTCTGGATCTTTGCCCTGGGTTGAGTTGTGTATGTATCATTGGTGTCTGTCTCTATTGACCGTTCATGGGTTATCAAACATGCTCGGGTGATTGGTCTCCTGTTTGTCTCATCACTTTCTCATAGGCTTCATTTGAGCCCTGTGTGAAGGCTAGGTGTGGTTTGTCTCCTGCCAGGATGTCAGCCATCATCCAATGTCTTGTTGTTGGAATTGGATTGTCCCTGGCTCTCTCACTGCCTTCTGAAAATTGCAAACAGAATCTCCATCAGAGAGTGAGATCAATATAGGTTAAGTGAGACAACATTGCAATTTGGCTAGCTCCTAATGGGTGTGGCCTCTCTGTAGAAGAAGAATTTTTTAAATGCTTAATCTTAAAGTCTGTATATATCATTGAGCAATACTAGCAAACTTAGATTCCAGTAAAGAAAGAAATCAGAAAAAATTACTTTTCTACTGGGATTTTATTTCAGATATTGTTACATGGTTTAAGCAGATTTATTCACTTTTATGCCCATTAATTAGTCCTTTCTGTTCTAGAACAATGTTGACATATGGATTTTTTTTAAATGTGATAAGTATTTAGATGAAAAAAAAAGATTTTCTTTAATTGTAACTGCTTCACTCATGTAAGTCCTCAAACATGAAGGGGTTTAACTGGCTTTAATTATAGATACCATTGTTTTAAATATGGCTTCTTATTTATAACATCTTATGTGTGAATATAAGGAACATATGCATTAACAATAGCATGCATGGGCTTGCTTGGTTATCAAATTGAATATGAGAGGGAACTATTCAGCCCAACACTCATGATGCTCATAAACTGCCAGATGGAGGTAAAATAGAACAGACACGAATGTTCCCAAAAATCATTTTCTACTCTTCTGTTCTGGCACAATTTCTCATGTGCACAAAGGAACTCTATTAAATATTTAATCTCAAAGGTCACAAAAAGTATCATTGACTCATTTTAAAGACAATTTTACCACTTTTCTTTAAACTCTAAAAAGATCCATTTTCTAATGAGGTATTAAATAAAAAATCACCTAGTAATGTGTCTTGTAATATTTCTTGAAGCTGTTATTGCAAACAGAGTCCATCCTCCATAGTTTTCTCTATTACAGCATATCCTGTTTCATTTGCCGAAGTTATATTACTCATTTTAGTTGTTTTTTTTCTGTATTCATACTTTTAAATTCCTTTTAAGTTGTTTTTTTACCAACTTCATATTCTAAAAATATTTTATATATTTATTTGCCAGGAGAGAGAGACAGAGAGAGAGAGAGAGAGAGAGAGAGAGAGGGAGGGAGAGAGAGAGAGAGAGAGAGAGAGAGAGAGAGAGAGAGAGAGAGAAAGGGAATTCAAGGGCTGCTGTAAATGAACTCCAGATGCATGGATCACTTTGTGTATATGACTTTAAGTGTGTACTGGGAAATCAATCCCAAGTCCTTATGCTTTGCAGGCAATCACCTTAATGGCTAAGCCCTGTCTCCAGTCCCAACATACATATATAGGTTCTCAAGGTAGCATCTCACTCTAGTCTTAATTCTTAATTCCAATCATGTTCTCTTAGATAAATGCCAGAAAGTGGTGCTTGGGTTGATATTCCCATTTCCACTTATGCATGGAGATGGGCATTGTCTCAGCCTGGACTATGGATGGCCCTGTGCCCCTACACTCCAGGCATTGCCATTTCCTACATCTCTCCCTTTTGGCGCGGGATGTGATGGCAATGAATTTACTATAACTGACTAGACAAGAAAACATCCATTCCTAGGTAGTTTCAGTTTGAAAGAATTAGCAAATTCAATGTATTAAATAGATTAACCACTTCATATTTGCATATGATTTAGCTATTTCTATAAATTCAATCAGGGTGGGAAAGCCGTTCATTAAAATCTATTGGGCCTTTTCATTCAGCATTGATTATTGACAAGAAAAATTGTGCATGCTCTAGGTTAAAGAGAGATAATTCCATATGATGGTCTTAATATGCTAATGTATATGATGTGTGATAATTAAAATCAGAGTAGCTAGCATTTCCATCTCCTTAAGCATTACTTATTTCTGTGTATTGGGAACCTTCTAACTCTCTTTACAAAACATATTTTTGCTGTGAGATATAACCACTCTGCTGTAGATACAGGTGTGTTCAACCTACAACCCACAGGCCAGAGGCATCTTCAGAAGGAATGAAAGCAGCGTAGCACATTTGTGGATGACAGCAAGGCTGCAGAGACACATGATTGCACACCATTAGAGCTGTCCTCTCCCTACCCAGTACAATACCTCTCTGTCTTTACTAGATGTGACATCCACAGACCTACAATTCATCAGTTTTTCGACTGCTTCTTTCCCTATTTTTTTCTTCCAGAAAGACTTCTCATTAAAAAGTAAATCAATAACTGAATAAACATGAAAGGAAATATACTATACTATTAATATAAAGCAGAAGCTAGATGTTGCTTTCTAGGGAGCCAAGCTGAATTTGCTTCATGGAGAATGCCATCCAGCTCATTTCCAGGGAAATGCTACGACTCATCATCTGCGTGCCCACATTTCCTTGACAAGCATGCAGCTATGTAGAAGTGTAAGTGCTTCCAGTGAAAGCACTGCCCCTGTCCTATGGCTTGGCAGTTCCATGTCTAAAATCTATTTGTAAGATAGCTGAAACATACACAAATGATTCTCCAATAAAATTTAGCCCTTCTTTGAAACATTTTTATTAAAGAAAACTGATGTAAGTGTATGTGTACAAGGAAGAAATGCACTTGTATAATTGCATATATTATATCTAGATTAATTCATGAAAAATAATGCATAGCGGTCACTTATAAGGAAAGAGAAGAGGTGGTTGTGTGTGAGTAACTCATTGTATGGCCTCAAAAGCTAAAAAAAAATAAGTTAAAATTTGATAAATATTTTGAAGGTCTGCTATTTCGCAAAAAAAGTTCCAAACTTTATGCAATGTTCATTTATAAAATGTTGGCTGTGGTAGTTTAAATAGATGTCACCTAATAGATTCAAGGTTTTATTAAAGCTAGTGGTTTGTCTCCAGCCTTCTGGCTGGAGGAGGTTTCACCTTGGACTAATAGGCTCCAGCCCTAAGGTGTTACTTGGATGGAAAATAAGAGTCATGGTGGGGGGAGAATATCTAATGCATAAAATGGAATGTCATCCTGGTTTCAATGGTGTTCTCTAATAACTTATGATACTGAGCATATTGTTTTGTTTATATATAATTTTAAGCCAATAAAATGTTAAAAAAGTTCCAACTATACATATGCAAAGAGCAGTCAGAGCTCAAGTTTGGAGTTCCTGTTGTTTGCTAATTTGAAATGTGCTTGCTTGCTTTGGAGGTGCTAGGGATGGGTTTCTCTCTCTGCTTGGACCTGTGGAAGGGGGCCAGCCTTTTTTTTCATTATTAAACTTCCCCTGGATCTTTTATTTTAATAAATACTTTCCTCCCACAAACTGTGCCTGGTTTGGTGATTCATCCCAGCGGTGTGTAGCTATGACATTGGCCTTTAATTATGTAAAGACATAGAAATCATATTAATAGCAGCAAAATAGTCTACAATTCTATAAAAATAATAAAAACTAGATGTATATATTCTAAAATGGGACTTTTAAGTAAATGAAGTAATATATTACCATTCTAAAATCTCAACCAGGTGTTTTCAGGCCAAGCTTGAGTATCTAAGGATGCTCTGAGGTGATCTATGGACCAAGGCCACTTGCTGAAGTGTGCAAACATGAATATTTTGGAAACTCATCCCCAGCAGCTGGATCAGGGATCACAGGAAGCAAGCCTACAAAAGAAGATCCAAAGTTTGTTTTAGGAAGGCCACAATTAAATCACTAATAAAAGTTCTAGATCTGGAACATAGCAGAAATGAATAATTTAGAACTTTTTCTTAATGGGATAACATGTTGCAAATCTTCTCTCAAACTTTCATATGCATTTCCTCCCCTAATAATATAAGAAGGTGACTTTTTTTTTACTGAAATAATTACATTTATTGTAGATGAAGCTCTGTTCTAGAAACTATAACCACTTAGAAATGGTTTTCATTTTTGTCAGATTGAGGTTAACTTGTTGGTACTATTTGTCTGGAGAAAAACTTTGTTTTCAACCATCAGGGAAATTAGAAGGTGACTTTTAAAAACCCCATTTAGGGCTGAATAGATGGCTTAGCGATTAAGGCATTTGCCTGAAATGCAGAAGGACCAGAGTTCTATTCACCAGTACCCATATACAGCCAGATGCACAAGAGGGCGCATGTGTCTGGTGTTCATTTGCAGTGGCTTGGAGGCCCTGGTGCGCTCATATTCTCTGTCTGTCTGTCTGTCTGTCTGTCTGTCTGTCTCTCTCTCTCTCTGTCTCTCTCTCTAATAAATAAAATATTAAAAAAATAAAATAGAATTTTTCTATTTTTTTGAATATTTTATTTATTTATGTCCTCCCTCGGCCTGAGGCAAAAACCCTGTTGCTGAAGAAACCACAGAATACCATCGTTCATCATTGAGAGACCCTTCGAGGTCTGGAATGGTAACCAGCCCCCAGATGGCAGTTAGTGCAGGGCTAGAAGGCACTACACAAGCTGCCAGGGGAAGCTGATCAACGACAACTAGAGTAAACAGACCAATGGCATGAAACACAATCTGTGGCCATGAGTAGGCTGACAACACCTACTACTGGGAGAGAACAGCAAACTAAGAAAGGAGCACTTGTGCATTGGAGGAGCCTGGGCCTGTGGAGACAATCAACAGCTATTAAATTTGGCCAAATATTCCACTCACTGAGGGGGACCCCTTGATTGGAACTGGGGATTCAGGGCGATATGCACCGGATCCCATACTCTTGGGCTCCCAAGAAAAGATGCACTATGCGAGCATCTGATGGGGAGGCTACTAATAATAGAAGCTAGGTAATCCAGAATGGTGTATATTTGTTAACATATATTGATCTCACTCTCCGATGGAGGTTGTGTTTGTATTTTTCAGGATGCAGCGAGAGAGCTGTGGCCCATATAACCCTACCAACCAACTGCAGGCAGAAAGCTGAGATCCTGGCGAGAGATGAGCCACCACAGTCATACTGTGGAGGTTCCATAGGGAACACCTCAGAGAATGACGGGATAAACAAGGGACCCGCAGCCACAGCCATTCAATCAACTCAGGATAAGCCAGTGAGACAGAAACCAAGGATTCTCGACACAAAAACCCCTAAGTTTACCACATTAAAGCATCTTTAATACTCACCCACCACTACTCGGGGAACTGAGCGGAAGAGGAGGCGGAAAGATTGTGAGAGCTGTGGTGGGGAGAATATCAGAGGCATAGCATCCCTCAGTAACAACACTCTTGGGTCAGGAGAACCTGGCTGTATACTAGGCTATACATGGTCACCTACCACAAAGACTGATCCAGATGGCCCACAGAGGAGGATATCCAGCTGACTGGGAATGGGGAGGGGGGGGGTAAATGAGGAATTGGGGATAACAACTCATTGTTGGACCACTAAACAATGTAACTCATTATGGACAATTAAAAAAAAGACAAAGAAGAAAGGGAAGGAGCAAACTGAAAAAAAAATAAAAAAATTAAAATAAAAATAAAATAAAAAATTAAATAAAAACCCCATTTAGAAGCTAAGAAACTAAGAATTCATGTAGTTACGTGAGTCCAGCTGATAAAACCAGTGAATACAAAGCATTTTCAGTCATTTCTGCTTTTTTTTATGCTGTCATGAAAGTCATTATTATAAGTGGAAAGAAATGAGTTATAAGCTGAAATAAACAGTTTTGGAGGCCAAGCTCTTAATAAATTTAACTTTATGCTGGAATGTCAGTTTACCCAGCTCTTTATTACCTGACTCTCAACGGACATATTTAAGAAATCATTTCCCCATCTTCCTTCACATTTCTGAGAACCTTTTCATTGCTTTTGATAATCCCCAGACAATCTGCTCAGATTAATTTTTATTAGCAACTAGATTCCCAAGTGTGTTGTCAATGGCTAGTTACCTAGTCCTCACAGGGAGGAAAGGTGCCGATACGGATACATACTCCTTATGTGCCAACTGACAGTAACTCATCGTTATGAGCTACGGAACAGGACACACAGCTCAGTGTGCAAGTGTGAGGACCTGCATCTGGTCTCCAGAGCACACACAAACCACAAACCCCATGCACGGTGGTGTGTGTATGTATTCCAGAGTATCTACTGTGAGAAGGGAGGCAGAGAGAGGAGAATCCCTCAAAGCTGTCCAGCTAGCCACGGGCACATGTAGCAGCAAGACCATATGAAAGACCCTGACTCAAAAAGAAGGTGAAGGCAAGAACTGACACCTAAGTTTGTCCTTTGACATGCTCATGTGTACAGCCATTGGCATTGGCATGTGTACCACCCAAGCTACACAAACACACACACCGACACAAAGACTGACATATAAAATAGAACATTATGTTCTTTTATAAGTTAATATAGATAGATTTATAATAAAAACTAGAAATATTCTACAATAAAGCTTCATGCATATATATGTATACCCATAAAAATGATTGGTTTCTGGATATAAAATATGTTCAGAAAAATTTCAATGATGTCTTAAACACTAGCTGATATTATTGAATTGAAAATGTGCCCACAGCCTGCTGTATGATGTCACGGAGGTTAGAAAATAATAATTCCATAGTGAAATCAGGTCTGTTAGACATGCTCTCTGGAAGGTACACTCAGACCTGTCCCTGTCCAGGGAGATGGACATGTGTCAATCCCCTCTCAGCCAACAACTAGGGCCATAAAATAAAACTGTTGTACAGTACAGACTTCTTTGTGATGTTACGAAGAATCAGAAACCAGAGAAGGTCCCATCACTCTAACTTGCACCTTAGTTAACATTCCTCTCCCATACATTGCTGTAAGTTTATTTGCTCTTACAGACTTGTTTCCATGAAGCCAACTCTGACACGTTGGCATTGCCTATGTTAATGATCAGATAAAGTAATTTTATGGAATCCCATATTTACTTGTGTTGAACTCAGTTATGAACATGTCTCTATTTTTTACAAGATTTCAGAATATGATTAATAAAAATTCTGTATTAGAAGATTTGAGGTAAAATATTCTGAAGGTAGCAATGTAAAGACAACTTTAAGTAGAACAATTACTTCAAATACTTTGGGAAAGTGCTGTATAAGGACAGGGATCTATTTCCAAATGTGACTACCCAGGATATTCCCAGTATGCACCTTTACATAAGGAATGAAGTAAAGCATTATTGGTCTCCCATCCCTAGTAAAAGAATGTAATTAGAAGACATGGAATTTAAGGAAAAGAAAGGGAACACTTATAAAGACAAAAAAATTAAAAATTAAAAAAAAAATAACTGGCTGGGATATTTTTGTCATTGGTTGAACTTTGAGCTCCTTCCCAGCACATATTATCCCATCACTAACCACAGTCATTCAATCAACACAGGATAGGCCATTGAGACAGAAACCAAGGATTTTCGACACAAGGACCTCTAAGCTCGCAACATTAAAGCAGCCTTATTACTCACCCACCACGACTCAGGGAACTGAGCGGAAGAGGGGGCGGAAAGATTGTGAGAGCCGTGGTGGGGGAGACTGTCCGGAGGCATGACACCCATCAGTAACAACACACTTGGGCCAGGAAGACCGGGATGA